>JAQFYT010003009.1:0-11599 GCA_034694925.1 Ceratophysella denticulata
TAGTTCATTGGACATACGTAGCTTAACCTTATCGTATTTATGTAGACCTAATACAAATCGAGCTGCTCTTCTAATTATCCGCTCCACAGGCTTACAAATATTTTTCTTACAATTACCCCATATTACAATAAGGTATCTTATTTTAGACATTAGGTACGCATTTATAACTATTTTTCTGTTGTAAGTTGTAAGCATATGTTGTATAGGGTAAAGCGACCAAAGAATAGAAATACCTTGAGGCACACAACAGCACATGGTAAATGATAACCTGTGCGCTGCCACCGAGTTCTAAATATTTTTATGTCGGGGGGAAAGAAAGTGCGTCGAGTTTTCTTCTCTTGTGCTGCCCAGCGATCCGCTGTAACAAGAGTCAAAATACTATTGTAATTCGATTAAAAATGAATTTAGCTTCCATTTGGTATAATTGTATTACATATCCATGTACGAGTGGACGTCACTGAACATGAATGAGGTAACCAGTGCCGTTATCCACAGTTGATTCGTTACGTGGATTAATTTATTCGTAAGTAGATCATGAATACAAGAGCTAATCCTTACAAAAGCTTTTATCGTAGGTACGTATGAAAAGAGAGCACAGCTATTTGTGTAATTCAGGGAATTGGATTAAAGTAATAAGTAGCTAGTTTGTGCAAGTTTAGCTTAGAACTGTCAAGTCAGGTCAGGACGCTCCATCCGGAAGTTTGCGACGTCACTCAATAACAAAAAAGTGTATTAATGTTCGTCCTGCTCGTAACAATTCGGACCTGTTTCCTGTGTTAGTTTGGATGATGGGGGGGGGGGGGTTGGATCCGGGTGCTGGAGTCCATTACTCATAGAAGAGAATGTGAGAGTTTGGTGCTAGTGAAGTAAATTGGTTGAAGAGAGGTTAGTGTAATGCCGTGAATATTTCATTGCGGACATGATATAATTTATCCTGTTTGACTCCGTGTGGAGACGAGAGAATTGTTTTTCAGGAGCTTAGATGACTAATGCGGAGGTTCTTTGAAGACTGAAGTGGGCATAAAACTTAATGAAGAAGAGCTTCTTTCCCCGTCCTTTCCCTAAAATGGAAAGCGAGAGACTTAGCGACCCTCTAATGAAATATTCAGCCTTTCTCTTACCCCATTCTGCCCATCGCCCTTTCCGCTCACTGCACTTCCCTTCTTGCTCTTAGCCTTCTGGCCCAGGCCCTACGTCAGGGCCGGCTAAACACGCGTCCAATCTCGTTCTACGAATAACTTCCCGGCCAAAAAGTTATCTCGAAGAATTCCAATGTTGCCAAGCCTAACCCTGCAGGGGTTACACAGTACAATTCCGGCGATTTGTATTCTAACCTTGTATAAATTAATGTCTCACTTGTTCAAACAATCAATACCGACGCCGGAATACAGAACCTATTGGCAGGGAATTTTATTTGCCAGGAAATATTTCACCGGGTACTTTTTCGGCGAAAGTTCAATCTCTCATCTCACTAACTTCCCGTCGCTTTCGCGGCAGGTCCGCCTTATACGTCCACGTCCTTACCACTAATAATCTCGGTCCTTTCGCTTGTAAGATTTTCAATATCTTCATATTGCCTACAAAGCATTTCACCCTTGATTGTCGCGGCAAACATACACTTCCGACGTGATGCGTTATGACGTTTTGAGAATGAATCGAAGATTTATATTCTGTCTGTAGGCTGCTGTTGCTTGAGTGGGTTAGGTTTTATTGTTATGAGAGGGTGAGCGATGGAGGATATGTATAGCAGGCTGGATATATGTATATCCGTGTGAATGTGAATTGAGAAGCCAGTTTCAATGGGTTGTATGAATGCTGAAGGGACATAAAGATCTGACGTGATTTTTTTGGACTTGCAGATACATCGCAGTGACGCAGCCGATAAAATATGCCAAGCACAAGAGCAATACTCGGGTCTGGCTCACAATTGTGTTCGTGTGGGCATTTTCGGGATTGGTGGGCTCGCCAATTGTGCTGGGACTCAACAGTCCACCGGACGAGGAGCCGAGTGACACCACCATCTGCACATTTCATAATAAATACTTTGTCCTCTTCTCATCCCTGTGTTCCTTCTACATCCCGTGTGCCATCTTGGTCTGCTTATACTACCGCATTTTCAAAGTAAGTCCCTCTCCGGCCTGACAGGACTTCAATCATTTTTCTCCTAAGTAGCGCCGACCCATACTTCACGTTGTCAGAGCCTCGGAGAGAAAGTACTCGAGTCCGGATGCCTCTGGAGAGGCATGAGATGGATTAAACCACTTCGCCAACAGCCTTGTCCACCCAACGCCAACAAAGAACCTTGACTCAACTTCTCAGACGCCCTTCCCACACCCCGACTCGGCACTGGACGCTCCATCTTCTCTCCACTTTCTCTGCACACTCCTATGTATCCCATGATTCTGTCCACGAACCACAAGGCTTTCCACAAAGCTAGTTTCCGAACTTAAAAAACAAATCTCAGGCCAAGCTTATCTCTCAACATGCTCTTCGGATATGGAAGCAGTTTGGGTTTTGATTAACGGTTATACTTGTGCCTGTTTCTGTAAGAAAGTGTGAGAAATTGCGCATCGAAACAAATTAAAAAGGACTAACTAAGGATTCAAGTCAAGATAAATAGATTCAGAATAGATTTCCGATAACCCTGACTTACATGTCTCATATGTCCATTTCCAATTGTCCCAACCCCGTTTGATCCTGAGAGAGTGTGGCCACTGAGAAAGAGGTAGAGCGTTAATAAGAGCCTTTTGAACTTTATTACTTATTTAGTTTGTGTACATTGAGTTCGGTGGAGGAGTAATATCCAGCATATGAACCAAGTTCGAGATCATTGTGATGAACTTGAGTGAGTAAAATCTACATCGTGACAACTAAGAACCCAAAAAGAACTCTGTCTGGTGTGAAGGAAAAAATTGGATGGAAAAGTTACTTTCAATGCAATTTCGTTGTTCGTGGCAGGATTAATTGCGTCCTTACGCTGTTTCCCAACTAAAACTTTCTACGCTTTTCTACTTTTTTCCTCTTTTAAACTTATAAACTCAGTCTCTTACGTGGGTGTGTGGAAGAATCAGTTTTGTAATTTGCTCTAGAATTAATTTCCTCACGCTCACAAATACTTCAAGAATGGAGTCCGTTATATTTAAATTACACGGTGTCGTGCGTGGACAATCCGTGACCCGCATTCGGCCCAACTTGGTTACAGTAGTTCTCAGCTCAAATTAGAACTAGGTAGAAATACAGTGCATGGACTTACGAATACGAATAGAAACACATCAATCATCCAAACACTCTTTAACCTATTCAAGTACATAGTCACCTGAGAATAGAGTTGAGGAAAAGAGGAAACGAAGAATAGAGTAGAAGAAACACGGCCCCGGTTATTCCAGAAGGGTTTTTTTTATTTGTGGTTTTCTACCTATTACTCGCTCTGAAATCCCGAAGAATCCCGTTCCCAAAGAAAAGAAATTGCAGAAAATAAACCAAATCACAAGCAATCTCCTGATTGGACTCTTACTTGGAAACTTTTAGGAATACGACGTCTCTAATGAATTCGGAATTCTAAAACCTCGTACGCCATCCAGTAAATTTCAAAACCAATTCCAAGTTGGAGGAAATCTGAATACCTATGTATGTATGTATTATGGATTGAACTCTCCTATGTCGGAATGTAGGATTGAATAATATTATATTCCTCAGTGTTCTCGAGTCTTGGTGAAGACGGGGTTTGTATGATGTTTCGATACAAAATTATGGTAAACTCAATAGTCCCTCACAAAATGTGTACAAGAGACTCGTACGTGTATACAAACATCTCCTCATTCCATTTCCCATTTTCCGTGAAGCACTTCTGACTTCTGGCCATGAGCTAAAATTCCTTTTGAAATGTTTAGGAGTTATTTTCTAAGGATTTCTAATCTTCTTCTCCAGAGTGAAGTGCCAGACAAATTTTGAGCGTACAGTACTTATTGATTCCATACATACTAAATATATAAAGTTGATCAATTCAGTAGAGCGTATAGGTACTACTGTATTTCTTACACGCTTACACACCCATGATAGATAAGTGAGTTTCTCGCTATAAATGTAATGATTTAATATTTCTAGGAAATGAGGGTTCTATTACTAATGTTGTAAGAAGTAGGTAATGTGTCATCTCTTGAATGCAGGTTATTCGGGAACGTGCGAAGAAAGCCGTGAGCGGAAGAAAGTGTCCTTCAAACTCCAAGGGCAGTACAATTATTGAGAATTTGGCTCAAACGAAAAGGTTAGCCGAGACCGCGTTGGGTGGTTCATCAAGTCTTCCAACTCCGAATAAGTCAGCAATCGTGGATGATGAAAAGCTGACAAACACGGGAAGCGGGAGTCAGGTGAGTAGAAAATCAGGACTCAAATATTTGCAGTCCCTTGGCAGGGCGCCCAGTGCTGGGGCTGATGTTTAGGGTGAACTATGCATGGAGCTCGGAACAGAACTAGGATGTTGGGCTATGGGTGGTGGCAGTAGGATGGATGAAAAGGGAATACAGGAGTTCTTGGGTGGTGCTGGAGTGAGGTATTTGTTGGAGCTTGATGACTGGTGCTCCGGTGGCTTTGGACCTGGAAAAAAGAGACAGAGGAAGAAGGAAAGTTGGGGAGGAAGCTCAAAGTTGTTTGATGAGTGATGACAGAGGGCTAAGTTGAGTGAGTCACGGGGAAAGGACCTTTAAACCAGCTCCAGGATGTCCTCCGAACCAGGGAATGCGTTTAAGGTCTTCACGCTACTAGATAGGCTGCGGAGCTGCTCCTCCCATGCCCTTCTACACCAGCCCAGCAGTCTCCATCCACTCCGTCAACCATGGGCTCAACTTTAACAAAGATGAGAAATGACTTTTCCCTGAACATGTACAGAATACCTTAAACTTCCACAATGGTATTTCCTTGTCATTTTCGCATGAGAGGCGATTTGTCCAGAAAATCTATTGTCTCGGGCTCTGCGCAACAGCCTCACACCTCATCCACTCCTCCGTCAGGACTATCAAGTCATGCACGCACCTTTTGAATCCTCTCTTCCCAGCCTTTGTCTCTCCAACTCTCAGTCACCACCACCATACAACCATTTGTTTAAACCCCGCTCAGTTTCTGCGTACATCAACAATTAGCGCCCGAATACAAGAGCATAGTCTCATTCTCATTAGAGACATTCGCCACTTGTGATGGAGAAAGAAATGACTTCTATTTGCTGGTAGGGTCTAGGCCATTAGCCGTAGCACAGGCTATATCTTTCCAGTGCTACCACCAAGGTTGGTCTTGATTATTTTCATTTGTTCTGTATTCCGCGGAGGGACTCTTGACTCCAGCCTACTGCCTTGCTGCCGACTCTGGGTGACATTACAAATGACAAAGAAAAGGTTCGTTCCATCTTCCATCTCTACCTCTGAACGCCTGATTTCGTTCGAGTCTGGAATTGGGAGAAAATAGCTGGAGCAGGAGGATTGTTTCTGGAAGAAAGCGCTGTAGAGTTGAATTCCCATTTCCCCAAAGTCGAGTGCCCATTTGGGAGTCTGGACGGAGTTGAGCTTTCCATTTCGCCGGTGGTAATTTTGTGGGCTGAGGAAATGGAGATGGGCTCAGGATTCCTGCTCGATGCTGAGTTGATGGTTGTTGTGGAGTTGGTGCGTGGCAGTGGGGAGAAAGGATTGGGATCCCTGCTCTCGGAATAATGGGTGTGGAGTGTGGAGATGAGAATCAGAGCTTTCTCCGAGTCGCACTTAAGTATGCATGAGTTTCTTGGGATCCCTATCTGGGCACGGAGACACGTCGAGGCGGAGATGAGACGGCTCAGGCCGCGATGGAGAGCAAAGAGGAAAATCGGCAATTCCATTATCGGTTTTTATTGAATTAATGTGGAACAATGGAAATGTATTCAAGAGCATCGTCTTCCCGGCTCTTTTCATAGCGTTTAGAGCTTATTAAAAGGACGGAGATAGACTCCGCATCCCGCCCTCCTCCGCAACAGCCCATTCTCCGAGCCCAGAACGAAATCCGGACTCCGCGATCAATAAATTTCCATTTGATAGCTCCCCAGGTTTGCACTCAGTCTTGGCCCTCCTATTAGGCCCTACTTGTGCACGTTCCCTGGAACAACAACGCTCCACGGCTCTGACATCCATCTCCTTATTGCTCTTCCATTGACGAGCTCCGACTTATCCCTCCCGTGTCCCTTCTTTTGTCGTCACACACAATGGCGGCGGACCGGGCAGAAGGACTAATGATATTTCCAGATTCCAGACACAAGGATCGAGCAGCCAGAACCTCTGCGTCCAGCTCAACCAAAAGAACATACCTACTCCCAAATCAGCAAGCCTGGAAGGTAGCAACAACGGAGAACATACCTCACTCCTTCAACTTATTGTTGTACACATTATTGGAAAATGATTCATCCAAAATGAAGGACAGATTTTCGATTAACAGGGTTTCTGGTGTACATCATTTCATGCTTACAATTTGATGGATTATTTTACCCGGCTGCAGATTTTTAGGAGATGCGCAAAAGTATTATGTACCGTGGAAGGACAATAATAAAGTTGAATCATACCAAATAGAAATCACTGAAGGATGACTAGGTATGTCATAGGCTTTTTGAGAACAACCTCACTAGAATGTGTCATAAATGCAGTGCCGACCCATGCAAGCCACCATTTAGGACGAGACCGAACTTCTGCCACTTGTAGTCTCATTCATTGAAGGCACAGCGGAGTATTAGATGTCTCTTGAACAATCCATTAAGATTTACAAATTCACGTTGTGTCTGCTTTTACTGCAGCTTCTCGACACTTTGGGTTTAGCTACATATAGCTTCACAAAGACCTATATATTTGTAGAACAGCGAGCTAGGATCTTGGTGAAAATCCAGAGATTCCGCACAGTGCTCTCTGCTCAAGTATAACGGAAATATTTTTGTTCCGTCTCTAGGACGAAGACGTAGACAAGGATGCGGACCTGGACGTGGAGGGGGAACTCGAAGACGCTTCTCCAGATTCGGACGACTGTCACATCATTTCCAATAATCAGGTGGCCACTGCATTCGTCCTCGCAAGTGTCAGAGATGATGAACGGTGAGTTTTTATGTCAACCTACTCTCTAATCCGAGACAATCCTGTCTGTCCTGTCGGATAAGTAACCACTAACTTCCGCGTAACGCCACACTTGCGGATAAATATAAAACGATCGGAAGTAACCAGGTCCTATTATCTACACGAATATGGAACCCAAACCAAATCATAGCGGGATAGTTCATAGCGTCGAGTTTATGGCAGGGATTATTCATTGCAGCGGTATTGGGCGTCAAATCCTGGGGTTACAGTTATAGCCCAATAACTTACGTAAAACTCGAAAACTGAGGTTTTGGATTTAATAAACTTATTTTGGAATTGTGGTGTGAGCAAATACTCAAAGACTTTAAAAAAATTAATAAAATGCAAAACCAAAAGTTCAAAGTTTTTATCTTTAATATTACTTATATTGTGTGTAGCACTCGATTTATTGATTTTTACCTGTATTTGTTAAGAAATTGGTTCCATCGAACCAAGCCTTTTTATCGAATCGTGTGAGTAATTTTTGTTCAAGAACCAGATAGTAAATAAAATCATAGGAAGATAAAACATAATCAAAGCTATACGGCGGACAGGACATTACGGTATTTGGGACCTGGCGACAGACTACCATCGTTATTGCATTGTATTCCTCCAGTTTTTAAATTATGATAGGCTTTGAGCACGATATTTGCTCCTACTCCGCTCCCATCAGGTTACCCAACACGGTTAGCACTAATACAGTACGTACACGGTATTTTTTAGATTAAACCCTAACTGTCTTGATTTGATTACACTATGCATATTATTTACAAGGACTAGGAAAACACGAAGGCAGAATACAAAGCCGCTATATGATTTCGGACAGTATTTTTAACACGTTTTACACGATGTCGACAAATTAACTATGTTTTTCTGTGTATTCGTGGAACGATGACGAGATTATTACCGGTGCCGCTGTATGATTTCGGGCAATATTTTTAACACGTTTTACACGATGCCGACAAATTAACTATGTTTTTCTGTGTATTCGTGGAACGATTACGAGATTATCACCGGTTTCATGGAAATTGATTATACCATTTACCAATCATATCTAAAACGTGTATTTCCAATTTCCAAATCGACGGACACGAAAACAGATGCCTACATTGTAGTATTGAGCTAGCTACCAGGCTGTTCAGGAACAGTTTGTATGCTCCATGGGTACTGTGAAAGTTAGCAGTGAGACTTTTTTAACTTGACAGAATGGGAATGGGAACGGACAAGTTTGATAGGTCGGTGTAGGTATTCCCGAAGCCCAGAGAGTGAAAGCTGCTGTTAGTTTGGGACTTTGCAGAAATCTGTTGAGCGCTTTGTGAGGGAAAGCCTGGGGCTGGTGGCCATGAGATGGGAACTAAACTCAAAACTAACAACATATCAGGGCCTAGTCTCCAGGGCTCGAGTCTTCCAAATCAAACTCCCTTAGTTCCATTCCAAGTGTTTAAACGGAGTTTTGTGCTCCAGACTGGGTACTGGAAGGCCTGTCAGTGGAAGGCTAATGGGCGGAGTGGGAACGGAGTTATTGAGGAATTGGGGAAAGGAGTGTCCCGAATCACCGGAACCCGGCTGGAGAAAGCAGAGGAAGGGCAGTTGAGTGCTCGCCTTATTCCGACTAATCTCACACCTTTGTTCAATCTGGGCACAATTTTGACAGGAGTCCGGTGGGTCGGAGCGGCGTGGAAGCGAACGGTAACCATGACTCCGGCTATGCAGCCTCCAATTTGGAAGAAAGTCCGCTTCCAGTCCAAGAAGCGGTTCAAGGAAGCCCCAAGCTCTCCCTCCTCCATCCCGTAAGTTCAACTTTACTCCATTCCCTCACGCCGCGCCATTCCGCTCTCATTAGTCAGCCCATCCTCGACGGACCAGGCAGGCAAGCAGGCCGCCGGAGCCCAGTGACAGTTCCGTATCTCGAAAGAGAACGGACTGCTCTGCTCTGGCCCCAGGACTTGGGGAAAGTTTTGTCTTGGCAATAAAAAGCGGTCGGAGAGACAATGCGGAGTCTCTTCTCTTTTCTCTTACAAGACAACAATTGTTTATCCAGTTGTATAAGTGTATAAGTCATGTTGGAGCGAGGGAATCCCTGTTTTTATCTCCACTTCTTGGCACGAGCAGCCTCTTCTCCGTCCCCAGAACAAGTTGTGCTCAGGAAATTGATTTGCTGGTTCTGCGGAGGCCTGGTGCTTCTTGGACACGAGTCAAGTGGGCACTGTGGCCCTCCGCCTTCTCTCCGCCACCCTCTCCCCCAACTATTACTCCATCCATCCAGACTACTCGCAGACAGGCCGAGGGACGGAGAAAGCTTTAATTCCTTCTCCGGAATCCAAACTCCACCGCTCAGAGTCTCATAATTCCTCCATCCCCTCCCATGTCAACTGCAGACCTTTCTTCCCGCACCCAAGACCCTTGTCCTTCCTCAGCCTGCTCCCACCTAAATCTCAGCCCCTTCAAGTCCTCCCTACTATGTACCAACTCCAATTCAGAGCACCGAGGGCTACTTCCTACGGAGAGACTCATTCCTCTTTTCTCTTCCTACAGGACCAATGCAAGCGGAATGGACTGTCCCAGATTTCTCGCGGAGAAAGTTCCGGGGCAACGGTGGAGGAAGAAGGTCCCAGCTCGAGTTCCAAAGTTGCTGGGGCTCCGAGTCGATTCACCATCTGCAAGGTTCACAAGGCGAGTCGGAAGAAACGGGAAAAGTCTTCCGCGAAGCGGGAGCGGAAGGCGACCAAAACACTGGCCATAGTGCTGGGTAAGTGCGTTCTCTACAGGTCTCTGGTGCCCCTACCCATCGCATCCTGGGCGGGAGCTGAGGCCGGGAGCTCTGCACAACAGCTACGGAAACAAAGGCTCTGACTGGGATTAGAGTGGAGAGAGGTTCCAGCACTCCAATTACTCGGCATGCCCATCTGCTTTCTCTCCCGCTAATTAAAGCCTGGGCTCCTGCCTGTCATTAGCATTACGGAGCTTTGAAGTGGTGGGCTGTTGTGTTGCAGGTCTGTTCCTGGCCTGCTGGCTCCCCTTCTTCACCTGCAACATCATGGATGCCCTCTGCTCTCTCCTCGCCAAGGTGGACTGCAGCCCCGGACTCACGCCCTTTCTCCTCACGACCTGGCTCGGCTATGTCAACAGCTGCCTCAACCCTGTCATCTACACCATCTTCAACCCCGAGTTCCGAAAGGCTTTCAAGAAAATCATGGGCATGGGGCCATAGAGCCCACGACCCAAAAGACCCTGCTCCGCAATACCCTCCCCTATGCTGGACGCAGTGACCGAGCAATGTCATCCCAGCCTCCATTCCTGGACGCTCTTCGAACCACCCGAAACCGGAACCCAAGCTAACGAAAAGTAAACACGGATGCTGATAAGCAACTTTCGTGATAGCAAGCAAACTATTAAATCAACTATCAGTAACTGGAGCTGGAAGTACCTACCTTATTATTTTGATAAAAAAGTCACGTTCATCCAACGATTCGTTGCCGTAACCGCTTAGTAGATATTCCAAGTGTAAGGAAATGAGATATATCAGCTTGACCTAGTTTCTAATGGAATTTCAAGGGCGACCCAACTTCACCTCTTCCGGTTTCCCCTCCATGATGAGAGAGGCGTAACGAAACTCTTATACATAGATACTATCTTCCCTTGTAATCAGTGTCAGAACATCTACCAAAGTTTGTAATGCTTTAACACGGCTAGAATGAAGGTAAGGAAGAATAACTGTACGATTATGGTGTGCCCCTGAACCTGCATTACAGTCCTCCGCATTTACTACAATAATAATAGTTAAATTAATAAGTGTTGGTGGTCGGTGCTATTTTCATGAATTCGCGATGAAGCTGCTTCTGAGCTAAAGAAGCAGCGACGTCCGAGCGTTAAATAATAAACTAAAGAAAGAAATCCTATGAATACTATGAAAAGGAATGCGTGTGCTTATAAACCGGGTGATATGAGTAGGTACACAAAGAGTATTCTTCCTGGTGTTAAGGACCTCAAGTACGAAAACAGATGCGGGTGGGGGAGATAAATTTTGACATGACCCGTGTGTGTGAGTTGTGAGTCACTCGCCTATCTAAGAATTGTATTACACGTGATACCTACTACCCACCCACGCTTCAATTAAATGCTGACAGACGCAGGCGGCAAGCTATTTATATGTTACTATCCATCTCAACAAACCCTGCTGTTCTGAAATACTAATTTCCGCTCTACTAACTAGGATAAAAGATACTACATAATAGAAGTTAAGTTGACTATTATACAAATTATATAAAATACCAGTTATATATATACAACGTACTATCTATAAGCATAGCTCGAAAAATTATTCAAAATTAAGTACTCGAATATACATTGTGTGTAGTTATGTATAGACGCAAGTCAAAATTAATGTTTGTTTGGACTAAAGATAAGTAGATAGCAGGTACATTGACAATAGTTTGTTTGGGCGCCGCGCGTAGTAGGGTAGTCCCATCAGCCGATTTTTAGCCTACGGG
>JAQFYT010003010.1:0-11596 GCA_034694925.1 Ceratophysella denticulata
TGAACTTTCAATGCAATCGCTTCGACATTTTCAGTATTAGGGAAGGAATCCAGAATCCAGAACATTATACATTTAGATAATTCACCGGAATCTAAATTTGTCCAGTCGTTTTCGATTCAAATTCGACCAAAAGTCTGCGCTGCTATTACATAAATGCCCATATGTTCATAGCATTTAATAGGAATCATATTGGTAATGTCGTGCTTGCTCGTGCTTCGTATTTTGTCAAAATCACGGAGATGCACAAATATTTTATTACTTGTTTATTGATTTGATTAGGTACCTGTGTAAATGTTGGGTTTTACAAATACGTTCCTTCGAAGAAGTTCCCTCCAACTTACTGCTTGTTCTTACAACCGTATGAAAATTTTATTAATTTAGCTTTAAATGGACGAACTAAATGTAACCCGATTAGTTCAAGATTTTAAGAATTCCTTCTTTTTGTGATAACTTGATAAGCACTACATGATTATAGTACCCGAAATTTTTAAGCCGGACCCTGTACGCATAAAACCCGAATTTACGATACACGTAAAACAACACGAGGATATCAACCGAGTATTTTGTGGGCGATACGAACACTAATTCGAGTTAAGCACTTGCTCGGTACAACAAAATAACGATGATTACGATAGTATGCTATTCTGGTACCGTTGTTATGTGTGTTCTGCCCCCGGGTAGAGCACAGCAGCAGCCACAGCAGTATGTGCACTACCCTGAGACACCTCATTTTTTGAGTCATAAACCTTTTGTTAGGTTAGGTTCCAAAGTTAGGAAGAATGCCTAACGTAAACTTCTGAA
Source organism: Ceratophysella denticulata (assembly GCA_034694925.1). Classification (NCBI taxonomy): domain Eukaryota; kingdom Metazoa; phylum Arthropoda; class Collembola; order Poduromorpha; family Hypogastruridae; genus Ceratophysella; species Ceratophysella denticulata. The sequence goes on from JAQFYT010003010.1 coordinate 802, forward strand.
ACCGTATATCGTATTTCGCATATCTTTCTAACATTCTGTTTCATACTGATCGTAAGGTAAATAGAACTCTGGCTTGTTATCCGAACAATAGGCCTCCAGTCGATCAAGAAAAGAGATAGGAATAGGGCACAGAAAGTGAGCTCATGAGAAATTAGAGATTGAATTATTAATGAGACGAGGGGGGTTGGTTCTTGGGTAGTTCTGATATTCTAAGCATTGCAAATGCCTACATACCTACCCACCTGAGTAACATATAGGTTGTTGGTAAATTGTACATTGTACCTTGTAGGGTTGAATCGGAGCTTGGAACTGAAACTATATTTCCAACACCATTCCCACATAAAAAACGGGTAAAAGTGCGATGCTCGAAGCTAGACGTGTGAATTTTAAGTTCAAAAATCGACATGTAGTATGTATGTTAGTGTCTGAAAGGTGTCCCAGTACTTTCACAATGCTTTCACTCATGCTTTCACTCGTATTTTCACAGTGGTTTTGTGATACCAGTAGAGTCAAGGGGGTTGAATTTGGAATGATTTTATAATAATACTCGTGATATAAATCTTGATGGTTAAGTTTGTGCGTATTATCGTTGATAATCCCGGACCGAATGCCGAGAAAGCCTGATTCCCAAATTATCCAATGTAAAAAACATTGAACGTCTAAATGCTACGCTATATGGTACCTTATACAAGCATATTCAAATCGGAAGGTGACAATCTCACCTGGAACAGATTCTAATACTATTTTTAACGGTGTAATAATTTGTACGGTCAGATTAGGATTTCCTGCTCAAGATGACAAATAACTTTGACGAATCGCTTATAGTGTTTCCAAATAATGAAAAAAATGGCCTTATTCCTCCATTCCAGCTACGTATGTTGAGGAATGAACCATACATTCTGGTTCAGAAAACACAAGTAACCGTTCTTTGTTTACTTCCTTAAGATTTACATAGCAGGGTGACAGTGTGAATCTAGGCCGCAATGGGGGCGCCACCTGTATTTCTAGTACTGTATGCAAGCGAAAGGCATTTGGGAAGGCGTACGCTTTGGAGCCGAATAGTGAGTAGGGGGTGGAGAATAACGTATGGTTTGGTGTCTCTGTCTCAGAGCCGAGTTCGAGTCAAGCAAAATTCCAGAAAAAGAGGGTTTACTGGAAAGCTATTTCGCGAAAACGGTTCAACCTTCCGGAAATTTCTATGGTAGGTTCTATTTACAATCGCTTGGGCCGCAAAAAATGGAGAACCTTTTTCATTTAAAAATTTGCAGTGCAGAGCTACAAGGATTTCCATCTGTCTCTAGCACCGGAAGTCCGCTTCCGAGCAGTCTAGAAAAAAAACTCTCTCCATTATTTTCTGCCTAAATTGTGAGCTTTCCAAAATGTCCTCAGTTGCGAAGTAATCGGTTGCGAAATAACTGGAAATAACGGAGAAATAGCCTCTGCTAACTCGGCCTTAATTCTTAAAGTTCTAGTACTGTAATTTTAAAATTACAGTTAATTTTGTACGCAATCAGTTTAACATCGTTTAAAATATTCAAATTCGTTCAATCTAAAAACCCAAGTAAACGATGTTCAAGATTCAACTTCTCAACAAAGTCTCAGGTTTACATACAGATTTTCAAGAATTGATCGCGTAATGACAACAAATTATAGATAATGTATATCTTAAATACATGGCATATAAATCAAGTATTAAAATAGCACGTTCCATGTCAATGTCATCGAAAATACGATATTTTTAATGGATTCGTTCATTTGATTCAAAAACCTAAATTTTCAACGAGTTCTATAAGTCGAAAAGAAAGCAGAAATGACGGATGACGGATCATAAATCATTAGCGTCAATGGGAGAGCTATGAACTCAGACTATCCCTACCTTGAATTATAAACTATCCATCAAGTCCCAAAAAATGAATTGTCATCTCCTCTTGTTATTTTCTACCCTTAGCCTATAGTCCAAAGCCCTGTGCGTGTAGAGATAGAATCCTATGGATTCAAATTGCTAGGCTTGGCAAAAATCCAGTCTAAGAATTTAGAGTTCACGGTAAATTCATATTGTCAGCCCACAGCGTACAAACGCTTGGATTTTTCGGTTACGATTTACGTTCTGAATTAAAACCCGTACGTTAAAAAGCGGTATTTTTCACTCCATGGATCTACCTAAGTACGATATTTAAATAAACCCTAGTAGGCCATAGGTAGGTATATATCTCACACAGTGATTATTATTTGAAGTTCTAGTGCTACAATGAAACCTAACCTAACCAAGTATTGTTACGATAAGCAATAGTACTTGAGACATGGAAAGCCCTAAAATTCCGAAGTGTAATTGACGTGGAATGTTATCCCGGAACAAGGATTCTGATTCTTGATCCAATAACGCGACGCCTACGCCCATTTACCTACACGGTAGCTTCCGCGCTTCATTAATCAAATCATACATAGAAAAATATTCTTTCCGCATAGCAATTTTATAATTATTCGAGCACTTCATTCAAGAAACTTTTTTATGACAATAAGGTTATATTATTGGCTAGTGACGCGTATATCGACATTGAACTTTAACCTTTGTGTAATATTGTGAATTATTAGGTGACGCTGTCCATTCGAAAGGAAGCTGACCCCTCCGTGGTCTACATGAAACAAGATGGAAATCGATTCAAACTTCCGAGAACCCTTAAGGGAATTTAATGCTCTTGAACTGCTACACTTTATGCTACAGAACCTATGCAGATGTTGACGAGATCATGTCTTGTATATTATATTATATATACTTTAATACTTTGTTTGAATTCAAATATACAATACGGTTTTTTCATATATCGTAAATTAAGATCGGACGGCTTTGGTTAGTAGGTTCCGAAGAGTAAGTTAGACTTCGAGCCTAACCTAACCCTTCAGAGCCTAACATAACCAAAATTACGCAGCTCTAAAAATAGCGTGGGCCACACTATGCAATACGTCTTATATGTAGTATTGTACCTTAAATGGTAATGGCAATGGCACACGGTACGTGTGGATGTCTATGTATCCTACCTGATACCTGATTTGATTACGTCTCGTTAACATCTGCATCATTCCGTAAACAATAATAAAATCATAATCCTGATTTGTCAAAGCTTTCCGTTGATACCTCATACCGTATGGACCTTTCATTCAAACCACCTCAAGTAATGCTGTAAGTCTTAAATCACTTCTTACATAACAATTTGTTAATTTTAATGCTACGGATTTGAATGCCGTACAAATTATTAAATATTTAGCGGTAAATTAATTTGTTCGATGAAAGTTTTCAGGTTTTTTAGTTTCGTAGAGGAACTGTGTGGTGACCAGAGCGTTGGTTCTGTTAGTTCCGTTGTGTCCTTATAGGCTTTCTTCCTAACTTTTCTGAATCTGAATTTTTGAAACCTTACCTTACATTACAAAGTTTTACCCCAAATCACGGAAAAGCACATCCGATAACAGTAAACGCATTGTTCGACACGCGGTGATTGATGAATTTTTGACTTCAAAATTAAAATCGTAAAGTGTGCACCCGTTTAGTTTCAGGAGGCTTCACGGACACAGCGAAAAGTAATTAAATATGGGGCTGATGCCTAGTAAATCCGAAATATATAGGTTGTACCGAAACCGATTTTTCATTCATTACTTACCAGGCCAGCAGGACATACAAAATTCGTTTATGAATTAGCTGTAGATCAGGATACGATATGGATACGAAACAATGTGTAGGTACAATGTGGAAGTTTAAATAAATCACTGTATGATTTTGAAAAAAAAAATGTGTAGGTAGGTATGTATGGCTTATGACACATGAACTCGTTTTTTTTTTGTTTACACGGATATTTTATTTAGTTCGACTTTCGACTATTTGAGCTTTCTTTCCGCACCCACACCTGCATGATTAATGTGTGTGTTTGGAGTCAGTAATCACAGTGGAGCTCCTGATGCTTTAAATACATGCTTGGAAGGGAGTAAATGATAATTTGAGCTTCGCGTTGGAACAAAATTGATTATAGACTCAGTCAGGGTTCAGTACCGGAGTCAACCCGAGTTCCGCTTTTAGAGACGCATTAGGTGGAAACTACTGAATGAGTGACATGGACACGACACCCAACATTTACAAATACATAGGAGGAGTTTCCTATAGTAGCCGCAGTCAAACGAGTTGTATTTGCAAAAAGCTGGGTTTTAAGTCTTAATGAAATAAGTCTCTGACAATTTGAAGCCCAACGATTTCATATTCCAGTGTTTTGGACCTTCGATCTACGCACTGTAGATCACCAAATTGTATCAAAATGACTCGAGATAGGCTAACGTTAAGCTTGGGCTGTTTCTTGAGACGTCGGGCTCAAATGAAAGTCGGTGAAAGTTGATTCAATACTGCACCAATTGAGCAACAGAACTATATGTTAGGGCTCAAAAACTGATACAATATGTGTACCGTTACGTTTTGCTGGTTTAAATGTTTATATCAAAAGGAGCGCTTGAAGAAACGCATTTTAATTATGATACAGGATTTAATAAAAAAAAAAAATAACGAAATTGGATTCAATTACTTACGAGGAGTAATTCGAATACGAACGGGACACAATCCTTTTGGACATTATTTCGAAGGCATTTATAAGGACATATTCTGAGGGCTAGACTCGATTCCGGAATGTAATTTTAATTGTATGCTTAAAAATTAACCTATTTTGATAGAGCAATAAGATGTTTCGTTATTGTTTTATGTGAAACTAGCTTGAAACTATGACAGTTTTAGTTTTAGGTCATAAATAATTGCCTTTTATTTAAATCTTCATCAATATTTGATTTTAATTCCGGAATGCATTTTTATAATAAATATTAAAAATATACTTATTTGCATTCCAGCTCATCTTCTTCTCTCCTATTTTTAAGTTAGCCGTCAGCTATGGTTCTATGAAAAATGTTCCCGGCGACACCCTTTCCTGGACAAAGTTCCATCGGAAAAGCTTGCTAACTTGTCGCCCGTTTATTTAAACTAACATACTACCATACCAAGGATTGAATCTAACCTAAATATTACAAGACTAGCCTAGCCTAACTTAACATAACGTGATACAAATCTGACTCCTATAAAGGTTAAGCTTAGAACAAAAAAATTCCTCGAGGATACTTTATCGAGAGATCTTTTTCTCGCTTTCGATGGAATTTATTCGCCGAACGGTCTACTGTAGGTCCATATGTGATGGAATTAGTCTAAATTTTATTCGCATTTGACGATGATTGTGCTTACGGTCAACAAAGTTAGATGCGATTCCGGTTCGCTAAGCATCTTTTACAATGCGTATTGTATTATAAAAATAGTTTTACATAAATTACAGTTAAATTATACCTCTCGTCATTTCTGGTGTACTGTCAACGATTGCCAAAGACTGAATCTGGAAATTAGGAAATCCTTTTGCTTTGAGCTTAAGGTAATCTCACTTAGATTTGATACCGGAAAGTATTTTTAAGAAAATCAAGATAGTATATACAGTTATTTTTAAATTAATTACAGTTCGGTTGTGATGGTTGCTTTACAGTAAATTGTCGCTTCTAGAATTATTGCAGAATTACTAGGTATACTAAATCTCTTATGAGATGACCTATGGTTAGCAACATCATCGGAGTTAGATTCGATTTTATGCCGGAGAGTATTTTTGTTAAATGATTATCAAATGCACTTGCCAATATCTTCGGTTGCAGCTTGAATACGATGTTGGTCAGTCTAAATGGTCTAAACTTAGCGTTGCCAAATATTATTGAATAAAGCTACTTTGAATTAATTCCAATTATCTATAGTGTTAGGAATCTATTAGCTCAAAAACGCCTTAAACTAAGGCCTATTCAGTTTTCGATCAATTGCCTTAAGTAGAATTGTCGGAGAATTAATGCAAGCTGCAGTGGAACATAAGCTAAAGGTGTGAGTAGGGCATTGGGGTTGAGCGGAGTCGTGATTAATGTCATTTGACATTTTTTCTTTCCTTCACGAGAGGAGAAAGCAAACTTTCACCTCGAGTTCTAACACTAAACTTACCTACAGTGGCACACATCCAGAGATCGCATATTTTTTCAATCTAACCTAAAACAATGGGAATACCCTAGATCTTAGGTCCAAGTTAAAATTGTTTGAGATCACGGGATCACATATACGAGATGTGCCCCGAACTTCCTGGAAGTTCTCAAACCGAGAGTTTTGGACTGTGAAAACGAGTGCGGAAGGCAATTGAGATTGAGGCAAGCCAAATAAATGAGCTTTGCGTTTTCATGGTTGCAAATGCCTTTGTACTCTATATGGACCCTCTCAATGAGTTTCTCTCGTTTTTAAGATTAGTCTCGACGACATCACTACTTTCACCACATCACTTTCTACATACATACATATATAGCTACTTATAAAACCTCGTACAACATGCACTTGAAGCAATGGTTTCCGTGAAATCTACAAATGGCTGTATATGACAAACTGATTCGTCACAAACGTATCGACATACCGACATACCTTATACCGACCAAGCTTCCTGTATATTTCCTTGCCAATGCTTCCATTCACTGTTCGATATTTAAGGTCAAATATTTAAGGTCATTTATTGGCTCAGTTTTTTTTCAATATTCGTCCGCAAAAGCAAACGATACTAACAATCAAACCTGTTATTTCTTGGTTTGATCCATGCGTGGTTCATGTTCATGGTCAATGAAAATAGGTGGCCATTCAGGAGCCTATTGTACTCATAGGCCACTTTCAGCTACTGTACCGGAAATTCATAAAATTACCCCTATTCTTCATAGTTCTTGGATTTGATCCATGCATCATGCATATTTCGTCTTAACCAACGCCTTTCTCCGTTTGATCAGATAAAGACAGGTAGCCGAATATTACTAGACTCGAAAAAGTAGCCCAATCATGGGGTTATGGCAATGCGGCTTACTCCGTCATTGTTTTCAGAAGTAAAAGTTTTGTATGGTAGCTACCCTAGCCCTAACCTATTGGCTACACGCAGGCACTCTGTGGTTTCCGTTGAGGTATCCGATCGTTTCGTCGTCGACAGTTTGGTTTGGCTGATTCGCAATAATGCTGAATACAATTTTCAGGCCAATGAGATGTATTTTTAAGATAGCGTATAATAAGATTCACACAATTGATTTGAGCTTATAAGAACCCGTTGCGTATACACATGTACAATGTTGAATTAAATTAAATCCAGAACTCTGACAGCTAAAAGGTCGAATTGTCCAACCAAATTCGTCGCGTAACTCTCCAAACCACGTAACTTTATGTCATACATATACTGACTTGACTTTAGGTTATTTGCGTCACGGGTTCAGGCTCAGAAATGGAAAACTTAAGCTCATGGAACGACATTAATTCTCAGTCGAAAAGTATTTTCCTACTAAAAGCATTTTAATAAGTTTAAAATCTTGACATCTAGAATCCGACTATTTTATATTATTTCTATTTGGTTGCACATTTACTATATCCTCAATCCTAACGATTTAATAACTCCAGAAAGTTTACATATATTTATTGATCGCATTACTGTGACAGATTGGACGCTGGACATAGAGGCATTTATCACAAGTTGACACGCTACAGGGCTACAGGCGCGGAAACGTCACTTTGACATGTATCACGTATTTGCCATAATATTTACTATTCCAGGAGAGGTCATATTCACATATATGATAGCTTTAAGAGTCATATGCATATTAAAATAAAGTACACGTTATGGGCATTTACTGACAAATTTTCATATGCTGCGGTACACACTGAAATATTTCATTCAATAAATTATGGCATATGCATAAATTAAAACGCCGCAATGTAAAATTCAATTTAGTGTATCTAACATGTTTTAAATTAGTATACAATAGTTATTTATCTTTGACGGACTGCATTAACTTGTCGTACCTGCGTCCACGAATTGAAATCGACAAGTAAATTGAGGATTTACCCGTTAGTACCCGTAAGTAAATTGAGGATTTACTTACCTAACCTGACCTTACTTTAATGACCTAATTAATTTCTATTTTGAAAACATAATTCGACCTTTGACCTGATTACCGAAAACAATTTTATCACCTCAACGCGAACTGTTGTGGTCTGTAAAAAGAGCCCGCAGTAAATCCTTGTTAACATTGAACCTTAAATTGTACCCATTAGATGATTGCGTAGTGTAATTACACAGTCGACGGGGTAATTCCGAGTGAATTAGCATTTAGCGTTGAAGATTAGCTGGTAGGTATATCTGTCCTGTACCGTGTACGTACCTTAGCCGCCACTGTATGTACTGTTTCTCGTATTTATTTATATGTTATTTATAACGTCCAGAAACAACGCGTGAGCGCGTATTAATTCGTTAATTGCTTTCTCTCATTTTCCGGCTCGACTTTCTCCACAATTGAATTAGTACATTGAGTGTCGTATTCGTATGACGTGGATGACGTATGTGGCTATGACACATTATGACATAGCATGTGACTCAGTGATTCTGACTTCTATGTACATTTTAGTACATGCATGTGAAATACGAAATTCCACACAATTTTTTGGGACCCTGTAGTATTCACGTAATAAAAAATTACTTAGCCCGCGAGTGAAAGTCGAACCATGCTCCATACTTAATCCACGTTACCAGGATGCCTGCATTCTACAAGGCTAAAGTCAATATGCCACGTGTTTCTATATTCTGTTTGAAAACCTAAATTCCTCGACTTTCGTTTGAGTAAAACGTGGTGAAACATGGCGTGAGATCCTCCGATCGCAGACGGTATTATTTAATCCAAATGTTATCTAGGATATGGTTATACTTTGAAAAAGTATATGATCCCAAGATCCCTCGCTATGACATTACCTGCCAAAACGTCTTCTATCCAACTATGACAAAAAGAAGTGTAAATTATTCAATGTTATTTCACATGGAGGAGCACTAAGGGTAGTAATTAGGTATAAAGGCTATCCTTTTACCAAAGTTCGGAAAATACAAAAACTTTCTCCTCTATGATACTAAATTTTTGGTATACAGTTACTGGTATAGTATGCGATCCCGGGATCGCATTACTCTTCTTAAATCTAAATCAATCTCTGGAACTAATTGTAAGCAAGAAAACTTAGGGTTAGAAATAAGTGCATGATCCCATGATCGCAAGCAATGTCTAACGAAAATTCACTAGGGAGTACCACAGTTCAAACAGCCGATGAGGTAAGCCCTCCCCTCTGAAGCCTTGTTCACGTTGTACCCGTATATAATGTGAACTCTGCGAAACATTTAATATTTATAATTTGCCGAGGTGCGCTTTACAAGGTACACAGAATAGAGTGTCTGTACAACAGCGTGTTATCGTATCATGTTGGTGTTTGGTCACATTCGCAGGTATTCAGGTCACCTGGACGCATTTGAAAGCAGTGCGGAAACACTGAATGCGGCAGCGTGTTTTACGACAATTCCACGCTGGCGAATAAATACAAATTTAATTCTTGGGTATCTGTCACATAATACAATGTGAATATGTGATCTACGGATGGTAGCAAAGGCTGAGCTGATTTTGTGAATGTTGGAGAAAGCACAATATCTACAATAATACTAAAATTATGGCAGTTGTTTCAGCGACTTACACGGGCAATGGTTTCGGTGAAGGCTGGAGAAAGTCTAAGGTCGGATGTTCTTTAGTATTCAGGAATAAGGCACCGTTTACGGATGCGATCCACAGACAGAAGCTAAGGTTTCGGAGAAAGCTGGAGAAAGCAAATTCATGGCAAAATATTTTATATTAAGTTTGCATGCGATCTGCGGGCAGAATCAATACTACATTGGTGAAAGCTGGAGAAAGCATATATCTAGATAAATAGATAGATCGCACATGTATTACATAGGCACTTCCGATTCCGATCCACCAGACGAAATTGTCCGGTTACTCCCCGTAGGGCCCTATAGGTAGTCAAGGTCTGCCGTGTTTGACACGACAAGCAAATAAAATGAATAATAGACCCTACACCCTACAAGGTATGATGAAATATTTGATATTTGCTTCAATCAATGTCATTTTAGCTTTAGCAGAGAAAGCCACCTACAACTATGGTCTATTCGTTATTCTGCCATTTCGAGGGCTTTGTCATTGGCAAATTGGGCCTTTTTCATTTAGAATCTCAAATGTAGCATTAGATTATATATATTATTATTATATTCTTTTGAATCTTTTGAAAATCCGCCCAGGTATTTCTATGAAACTCATATCTTTTCCTGAAAAGTGGGGTGTCTATTTTGATTTTGCGAAGGTCTTGGAGAGAGTTGACTACTTACACACTATCAATCATGTATTCTTCTCCCTGCTAACAACATATATTCAGGGTTTCTCATTGAAATTCAATGTTAAGAATTGTACAGCTAAAGGTCCAAACTTTGGCTTTCATTGACATTGTGATTTCGACCTATAGGTAAAGCATATGCAACTAGGTAGGATTTGGCACTCGAGTTGGTAGAAATATTGGTAGAATTGACCGTGTGGAACATGTATTTTTGTAGTGGTCCTACCTTCTCCAAGAGTAATCTATTGATCAAAATATATTTTTTAATTTGAATATTTTGCGATATGAATTAAACGGCGGCTTTTAAATCAAAACCAGTTTGTTAAAAAAATTCTAAGCCACGCACATCTTATATGCATATGTTGCGGTCCGGATATAATCTTGATTCTGTTATAACCGAACCGGTTCGTATATAATATTGCCAATTAAACACTATTAGTCAAGCTCATAATTCGTTAATTATGGAATCTGAACCAGAATTTAGCG
>JAQFYT010003011.1:0-11594 GCA_034694925.1 Ceratophysella denticulata
AAAACCTGGTTATGGTATTTTTAATTTATTTTTGCTGGTATTTTCCCTTTATTCGATGGGTACTTTAAATCCCAGCCGTTTAAAATACGTTTGTCAGAAGCACTCTGCGCTCTATCTACCCTCCGAGAATATAGTTTGAACAAAGCCTAGATTTACAGACTCATTGTAGATGGATTAACTTAACCGTTCTGCACTAACACAACCACGCTTTCGTGCAAAACTTAAATCCACAGAATTCTCTTTTTGAGATTTCACTTCTGCTTTTCCCGAGAAAGCAAGAATAAAGTGATATTTTATTTATTTCATGCAAGGCGATGCAATTGTTGATCGAACATCCATCGAATGATACAATAATGAAACTAATTAATTTTCCTAAATAATTTCGAAGTACAACTACATATGTATTAACTTTGTTTTGGTACATATATTAACGAGAATTGAACCAAACTGGCACGTTATATACATACCTTATAACGATTATGATTGATAAAACAAAATGATCAATTTGTGCACCGGGAAAGTAATGAGGCAGTTCCTGCTTTCTGGCGTCTACTACTACTACTATTGTAGAAATATTCACCCGCTTGGCTACATACATAGTAGTAAACCCATAGTTGGTGTTGCTCCAAGTTACTAGTAGTGGAGAAAGTTGAATGCAGAAAACATGTGATTCTCGGCCTGGAGGTGGCAGCTATAGCATATCCCCGGTATTCCAAACTAACATGTTGGTTACGCTCTGTGCTGCACTAGCAAGGGTGATAGATGGAGGTACGGGTATTTATTTTTATTCTGAGAATCACGGAGATTTTCCAAATTGCAGCTCTTGAATGCATCCTAATAATGCGTACCTGCATCAAATAACGAGTTAAATTAAGCGTGAAAAAGCACAGATTATTTTTTATTTATTTTTAAGTTAACCCGGCAGACTATTCTTTCAAACTTCCATTAACCTATTGTAACTCCTAGACTGCTATTAACAATATTTCTGAATACAAATTTGCGCGAAACGATGTGAAGTATGACTCACGAAATTGCGAAAACATGAATATAAAAAATTGGAATTGCTGCAGCTACAAAAGGCTGAGACAATTACATCCACCTAGCTGAACCTAAAATTGTCTACAAACCCAAACTGACAATGTAGATTTATCTTGAGCCAAAGGAAAGATTTTGTAAACCTTTATTCATTTTCCTCTCTACATTTTCCAACTCTCTACTCATTTTCCGGAAATAAAAGTAAGTTACTCCTCCTTTAACTAATGCGCTCACTCACTGTGACACTCTTCTGATTCAGATGTTTACTGCTTTGTGACTTAAAATTTGAGCATGGTTTCTTCGCAATCCTGCGGTAAGTATGAACGGGCATTAACTGTATAAATACCTGCAGAAATTATGAATAATACAACGAAATGACGCCCTTCGCCGGGGGCTGTTAGCGTTATCACATTTTTTGAACAATACTAATAACCATGATTTATTGTTTTCACTCACGAACTTTAGCTAACCAGAACAACACCGGAACAGTAGTGTGATGTATTACTCGGAATAACCAGTTCAGTTTCCTTGCCCTTTTAAATACTTACTCAAGATGTAACTCTTTGAACACCATGCAGACTCTACGAAGCAAAATAGTGTGTAATTTGCATGAAATGTTTATGAATAATGGATTTTAGTTTTTGTTTTGGCTGACTCTATTAACGTTTAAAAGAGTTTAACGACACTCCCTACTTCGCTCCATTTCTGTCTCAATTATGGGCATTGCCTAGCCTATTACCTCGAAAAGATTATGTTGTATTTTATAGTTAACGTGACGGGAGACTTGACTCATGTAAGCTCAAAATTACATGTTTCAGAAGATGTAAATCAAGCCACGTATTTGGAAACACATATAAGGGACGGTAGTAAGTAACGAGTAACTTGTTCAGATACAGATCCCCGCTGAGGTGGATATCATATTCCATCCGTTAATCATAGCATCATTCCACACAACGACACTAACAACAGGTATTAATTCCACACTCCTGTAATTATATCCGATCCCCGTTCTACTATTCTAGAGTTTGTGTACACAGATGATAGCCTTGTTTACACGTTGTACTTAAACGATTAAACTCTGATTAATGATTCTTGGAGGCTACAGATATTTGGTCATCATAGAGACTCTGGTAGAACTGGGCCTATATAAGAATTTTATAGTTATTTATATTTTTACTTGATCAATTATGGTCTTGTCATGTTCAGCTTTAACACGAAATTGACGCAGATTTTGAATTCTTATAATGGTGAACTGTAATGTGAACTCACTGTTTTCTCAAGACTGAATTGCGTGAAGTCAGAAAATTCAGTGAAATAATCATGGCGTAATCATACACCGGTTTCCTCGACAAAGCATCTCAAAAAATTACCGCAAGCCAAAGGAACGAATATTCTTCTTTGATTTGGTCAGGAAAAATCTCTCGTAAATTATTCTTCTGGTTGCGATAAAATTAACCTGTAATATTTGAGTCAGCGAGACTATGCACATAACTTGTTAAGCATTGAGATTCACCTGAGATGCTATACTTTGATGAGTTGTTATTTTCTGCTATAGTTCGGCTAACAGCTTACAATAGATCCGCCGAGCCGGGGTCAACCACGACTTTATAAATACGCATGGATTGCTACGATAATATCATGCCGACATCCTGGATCCTTAATTAATTGTCCATTATGTTATATGTTATAGCGATCGAGAAAAGCCCTGTCTCCCGCCTGCCCGCCATGGCGGATCTCGAAATCTATGATTTCGCCCGAAACAACGTTGAAAACGTTTTTGCTCGTATTTTGCAAGGCATAATTTAGCCTAAAAGCAGACTTCAAGGAAATGATAATGTTTGTAATGGGCAATGGACGAATTCCAAGTTTGGGTTCCATTGAAGGGTGAAGATCTGAGGAGGATAAGGACGAAAGAAATGTAGGTATGAAAGGGAATTGAGGAGGTCTGAAGAAAAAGAAATAATGTAGAGCCGGGCGGATTCATGGGACGTTTCAGATGAGAAAGGAGGAAGTACATAAAAATAAAATATTATCTTGATGTGGTTACTCTTAACGTCCTTCCCTCGACAAATGCAAAGACCATTCATTCTATATAAAGCATACATTACGGGCCGTAGACGCCGACCATGTATAAAATACAGGGTTGATACTTGCGATGTCCTACTTCTAAGACTCCGACTGAAGTTGATATAGAGTGCTCCAGAATAAAGGAACAAAATATAGGCTGGAAGCACTTAAGTTTTTGTTTCTCTCTGATCTAAAAAGAAACAATAATCCAGGATCCAGTACACAAGGAGAAAATACACCAAGTGCACTTGTCACATCCTGGGCTTTGTTACATTACCTAAGAGGAGGGCCAATTTATGAGATTTCGAAACAGTCGCACGCCTGAATACTCTTATATTTTAGTATGGATCATTTTTTATGCCTCCAGTAAAAACAATATTTCTAACCAGTTTGTAATGAATTCGACCAATAGTACTTTCCGACAAGTTTTCTAGTATTTCTTGTAAAAGATAATGATAGCTTTTAACCAGTTACAAGTCCATTCAACCAGTGCAATTGTAGCTAAAGAAATCTTTAAGTTTTGTCACACTTTTAATTACCCATCATCCATCATACTTATCAAATACAAACCGTGTGACTAATAACTAATATCACCATCATCTGAACGAAGCAGGAAAAACTACTTTAAAGAATGACAAACGGTTATAATGAACGACAGGAGCCCTTCGTGCTATAGCTAAAATTCCGCGTTAAAGATTTTCGTTAAGTGGGATATGTCCTTAGCTTGACATGGGACCTTGGTACATGATCTCAAATGTATCACTGGAACCAATATATTACAATGGGTATAACATTACTTAATCCTAGTCAGAAGTACTGTTGGAGAGAAAATCTAAGAAACTGGTCAAAAATACTAATTTTACTGACGGGTTAAAATATCCTTTTAGTTTGAGCAAATGCTTTATAGTATTACTGAAACTGTGAATTTCGACTGTAGAATAATATGTAAAACTTATTTACATTTGACTTTGATAGGACAATAACCACTTCCTATGCTAAACTGTAATATAATTTGTAAAGTCCAAAAACTTTCCTAATCCGTGTAATTTGATTTCACTGAAATATTTGTAAATCTTGTTGTCTTAATTGTCAATTGTTTGACAGAATTGAAACAGAATAACGCGACACAAATGAACCTAAGCTTTCGTCAAGCTTGAGACCCGAGTATTTCGTTATTCCTCGGAGTTTTTAATATTGTTAAGATAGAGACAATCTCTAAATCATAAAAGTGGATGTAAAAAGTATACTATGAATTTGATTGGCAGCTCGTATTTTCATAAACTACTTGGAAATAAGCTTTGTCGAGAAAATGAAACTTTTCTGCGTCACCCTAGGTACTCCTAAGTCTTTATAATATAAGCCGTTATTACTGAAGTACAATGGAGCCCAGAACAGAAACAGATGCTTGCTTGGCAGGAACAGGGCATGAGGCATGAGAGTTCATGTAATTGGCTCATAGTCTGAGGGCAAGGCATGTGAAGCCTTTTCTGATATTTTCTCAGGAATGCCAACCGCCGTAAGCTCCGAAAGACTCAGCAAGTACAAAAGTATTGTTTTCCATTCTAGATCCAGACAATAATAATATTACTCCTACACTCTACAACCTCCTACTCAACTTTCACACTGTCTTGTCGAGGAAAATTATTTCCCCTTCCATCCATCCCCAGGTTCTGCGACAAATCCGTTGTTGATTTTAGGTACCAAGATTTTTGTATAAAAAAAGGAACAGAAAATACACATTCCTTGAAATTCATTTCAGCGTTCGAATTGAATGTCACAATCGCACATATCTTGGTTGAGCGGAAATTGGTAACCCCTTAAGGCTATCTAATGAGCGGCGTACAAACTGAAAGAACCGTGGAGCAAGGGAATTTTCCTATGCTTGCAGTTCGAGAAATATATAAACGTGGAATACAAAATGGACTTGTGCAATGGAAACAAAGACTTTTGCAATAAGACTTATATGCCAGTAAAGTTAATTTTTGTTAGATTAGGTTAAGTGAGATAAGGTTGTGTTAGGTTCGTAAAAAATTCCATTTCTTAGTGCAAAATGCTTTGTTTTCATTGCAAAAGTACATTTCTCTTTGCAAAAGTCTTCTTTTTCATTGCAAATTCTTTTTTCTCAATGCATCAAAAAATACTAGCCTTGAAGTTCCAAGTGTACATAAAGTGCACAAATTAAGTGGGCATTTGGCATGCTTTTGTAAATTTGCATCCATAAACTCCTCTGATATTGTATATAATTACGTTGCTTTATAAACTTTCACTGAATATTTAGATGTCTGTGAGATTTTAATTCCTGAGGTTAGGCTTGGCAAACTGCAGCGTGAGGAACTGAATTCCAGCACGGATTCATTGTTGCTGTCGTAATTACCTTAACTTGAAAAATCATTGAAACTTTCAGAATTTTAACATCAGTGCCGCCTAAACTACGAACCATACCCGAAACTTAACTTATTATGTTTATATGTACTTATGTTTTACAAAAAATTCGCCTCACCCAATCACTTGTATTGAATTATCCGCGAACCTATTTAGTGAAAGTAGGCGGTGGTGGTAGTGCATTGTGATCCCTTAGAAAATCCGCCTTATCCTCATTTCATCCCCCTTAACACTTGACTTGAGAGAAAAGGAAAATACAATATTATCTTCCACCAGACGTAAGAGTCGAAAAAACTGCCAACTTTCCCTCAGCTCACCAAATGCTTTATTGCCTAATTTGGCCTTCCTTTTGGAATTTTATCAGCCGAACAGACAAGACATTTTCTCAATTATTACATTCCCCAAAATAAAATAAAAAGAAAGAGAAGCTTTAGCTTCCTTCTTGATCAAATGGCAATTCAAGTAAAAAAGGATGGAAGAAACTTTAGAGCCAAAGTTCTTCTGACTGTGAAAAGCTACAATTTTCTCACAATCTAAATCCAACAAAAGTTCATTTTTTCCAGCTGGAAGTATCTCAATCCCAATGTTCCATGGCCATGTATTGAGAAAATAAAAACAATATCCTCCAACTGTCGAATTGGCTCAATTTACTGTGTAATGTTACGTAATGTAATTTCATTACACAACTTTCTCATGTTGTGTGTCGGGTCGAGTCTTGTTAGGCTTGAATAAACTTACGTTTTTTTCTTCACTCTCGGGGTGGAGAAGAATTCCACCCAGTTTTCATTGGACGTTTGGTATTTTTCACCGTCTTTTATTTGTGCACGACTTTCACTTGGAACATTCTACTCTACCTTCTTCGTTAGACGGCTTCTTTTGGTAGTGGTAGGTACTACAGTTTCGAATCAGCCTCCTTTTGATTTCCGAATACGAGACAGCACACAGGAGCTGTGGCCAAGGAATTCTATACGCCGTCAGTTCTTTTCTCCAAGGGAAATGCTTCCTGTTACTTCGATAAAGCGAAAGAGACTATGTGGGTTACGAGAGAGACGCGGATCTTCGTTTGACCCAGCCTTGAGGCTTCAGACCGGCAATCAGGAAGTCACAATAAGTTTGGCTTCTTCACTACCTGGCGGCAAACAAGTTTGGATTTGACCACTTTACGTGTCAGGTTTTATATACAGTGTAGTACATAAGATCTGCTATGGAGACTGACCTCGGACGACCTCTGCTCTATTGACATACCTACATGGCTGTAAAGCGTTTATTTTTTCCAGGCCCAGATATATTTATATAAATACATTTCGTATTCTTCTTACCAAAGTCGCTTGTCTTGAGCCTTTAAAAAAACCTGCTACTACTGTTATGTCTCCAGCGCCTCCGAGTCAGCTTCTATAAAGTTAATTACGAAATAGCAGCTGGAGCTAATGTTAGTCTAGTAGTTTTGGAGTGACTGGGTCTTACTCTCAACTTAATTCTATTTTTACTATTTATTCATAAACTTTTCGTAATAATGACAACAAGGTTTATTATTGAGAATGAAATATGGTTCCATAATTATAAGAAGCTAAAAAGTTTCGAGTTGAGTTTTCGGAGAGTAAACAATAAAATCTAATATGCTCTGTTCACTGCTACAAATTCAAGTGAGTAATTTTCCAGATCTAACTTCTCTTAGAAATTACACACTCACAGATTTGTTTAGGTTCCAGTTTAAAATCGTGTTTTTAAGCACGACATTTGTACTGTCTAGATAAGTTTAGCTCGAATTAATTCTAACTTAATTCAGATGCTTGTTTCTGCCATACAGATAGTTCAAGACTTTTAAAATATATACATTGAGAAACAGGCGAAAGTATAATCAAATACAGAGATATCCCCATTTTTGCCTTTATTTGGTCAATTTTATAGTAGTCGTTTTTTTTTAACAACGACCGTGTATTATTCTGACCTGTTAATCCATAGTAATACATATTCATAGATAGCAAAATGTAAACCTCATAATTCTATAAATGTGATGAATTAGTAAGGAAAGGATACTAGAGCCTAGAACAGAACTTTTGCGTGCGCGAGGGTAAATTTTCATTATGCTAATGGTCATATAGTGCATTTATTTAATTATTATTGTCCATTTCCCATCATTGTGTAATAGTGGGTTTGCTTCCATGTTCCTTATGATTCCAATTTCTGTAAAGCATTTGTTTGGTCTATTCCATAACATTATCATTTCATAACAACATTGACGCCCTATATTCTGGTTCCAAAATTCCAAACAAAACAACTTTTCTTCTGGATGACAACATACATAAAGCTGCTACATAAACTATTTACCTATATAGCTGCTTTGTTCGGTTGAGCTAATACTTCTGGTTTGTATATTATAATATTTATGCTTACATTTTACATTACTCTAATGCAGGAATTGCCGACTTCTAAATTATGAGAATGAATGCTATGTACAATTATTCCGGATTTAGCAAGGGTTTTGTAAGAAATCATGTTTTATTTCTTGAATTTTATTACGTTTTACAGAATCTTTAATTCAAATTGATCGGAATAATATTTCTGCCTTAAAATTCAGGGTTCTTACATAAATCGTGCAGTTTTAACGAACTCTCACATTTTCAGCCTTTGCCTTTCCAATCAGGAGATACAAAAATTTGAATCTCATCTCTAGGACCTTAAGGGCGGTAGTCGGAGTTACTTTGGCAAAAAAATTATGCTAGATTTTAACCTCGTTTTGCCATAAATGTAGTTCAAAGTTGAAAGTTATATAATTGACAACTAAGTGAACCCTGTCTCGCTCAAGTGTGAATATTAGTTAGTATTTCAACATTTGTATTGAAACCATTATGGTGAGATAGGTACCTAGCGAATTCAAGCGTTCTGATGAGCAGCAATTGTTTTTGTAATTTTTATTTAGAGGTCCAATACGTTTGAGTTTATTTCATGCCACCAAATTAGCGATTATAATTAATTTAAATTTAACAGGGAAACTTCGTATTTACACGCTTTGAAATGTGTGTAATCTGTTACAATATTTTTAAAAGTTCACCACAATGATCTTGTGATGGTGGCACACATTGTGCGTAAAAGTACACCTGGATGAACCCTCAAACTCAACTTTGACTGAAGCTCCCGAAGTTTGCAGGTACCCACATTTTGTAAGGTTAGGATACAAGATACAAGGCAAACCCGTATAAGTAGGGCTAGACGTGCAGTGGAGTGGGAAAAACAATAAAATCGCTGATATGAGAATCCTGCCTAGCCCTGAAGTAAAAGAAAGCTTTTCCCTGGGTTCTCGACCAACTGTTCTTTCCAATAATACCACTTAAGAGTTTAATTATAAGTTGAGACTGGAGTTGTGTAAGATGTTCTGCGGATTCCTCACACTGTGTAACCACCAAGCTCCTTCCCCTACCACCCACCTTCCATAGTCCAACCCCGCGAAGACACATTTTGAGTGAAGAGATTGGAATTTAGCGTCGGAGAGTTCCTTTGTAGCAAAGTTTCATTTAGTGCAAACTAAAGCAATAAACGGAAGAATATGCTCGAGATTCTTGAGGAAATAGTTTTTCTTCAGGGTCAGTCTCGGGCTGTATCTTTAATCTCTTTATGGGAATAAAAGGAGAGTGAGAGGCCCATTTCCGTATTGTGGCTGTTCCTGAAATGCTTCTCCGGCATTTTGACTTCGGTCGTTGGACCTATTGTTTGCCTAGTTGCTATTGAACCACATGGCTATGCTTACTTCGCATTGTGCAACACTTCGTTGAGGCCAGCTGCAATTGCAAAAGCACAAGAAACGCGACTGATTTAACAACTTACAAACAGTACAATTGAATGGGAGCTTTTTTGGAAGCCAGTACAGACAATAGTAATAATAATAGTCAAGACAAAATTTGAACGTCCTAAGAACCGAGGATCAATTCACGATGTACGCCATTGTTATATAAGATGGAGTTTTTGAGCTTTCCCCGCAGACCTCTCGGTCTGACGATTGGCATGATGTCCAATTTTACGGAATCTCTTAATGATATTGTACGGAGCAGGGGTCGACTGAGTGTTGAGCTGGGCTAGGAATACTTACGGGTTTCCAAGTAATATAATAGTGGTATTTAATGTGTGTGCACGCTGGAATGACCCTATTTTAATAATAATTTGTATCGTATTATACCTTACGCCAATCCAGCTCGACTATCAAAGTATAGTTTGACGGGATTTTATAAACTTTTACTCGTTAAACCAGTTCTCAGAAGCATTACGGAGTTCTGAGTTCAGGCTAGAATCCTGTTAACTGCTATAAAGTAAGTCACATGATTATAGGTACCTACTACCTTTCTGCTTCTTTTAGATTTTTAATGACGTCAATTATACAGTAGAGTAAGGGTAACTATTCCACTTCTGGCTAATGTGGACCTACTTAATGCGATCCACGGATACATATATCCGTCTGTGTTCGTATTTTAAAAACCAGGAATACCTCCAATAATTATACTCAAAGTCCATGTTTACGCTGCTTTAACCTTAAAATGAGTATTTTTCACAGTACTACTCGAATTTGTTCAAAAGTGCGATATAGATATTAAGGTTGTACTAATGGAAATAGCAAAGAATAATATATGCAATCGAATTCATAAAAAGAGGTTATCTTCGAAAAAAATTCTAGTAAATACAATTTCATCCAATGAATGTGCAATAAACACTGCCTGACAAATAGTTAACACAGTGTACTGCGTTATAAGACAAGCTCATCACATAATGGACGAATAAGTTGTCTTTTCGAGCCTTGATTAAATTAACCTGGGTTTGTGTACCTACCTATCTGGCCAATTTACATATAGTGGGACACCCTTCGTGAGAACAATAGATAACACAAAAGCAATTCAATTCCAATACAATTGAGCTAACTTTGTTCCTCGTCGTTTCGCGGTTTAATTTTCTCGAGAATAGAGGAGACTTGTGGAAGTGTTGGTGGTTGTAAACCAGTGGAATTCCTACAAAATGAGCCTAGTCGATTGGGGAATCTCCGTGAAGGACTTTTATTGCCATTCTCGAACGGGGTATTTGTAACTTTGGGACATAATACATTATTTGATGGGGAGGGTAGGTGGAGAGAGTAAGTTTCTCCGCGGAGCGTGCACACAGTTGCATGAATGGATAAGCATTAGTAATGTGATGATATTACATTACCCAGGATTACAGACATTTCCTACCAAGCCCTTTTACTTGGGCCGCGATCGGCATCGACCACAAAGCATAAGAATTAATTTTCGAGACATAAATTACAAAATAAGTTTGAAATTCATTGAAAGCAATTCAAAATACAAATCATAGTGCATGCAACAGATTGTAGAGACACATTGACCCGTTTAAAACCAATTTGTTGACTACGAAGAGTCGGTATTCGACCAGGAAGTTACAGTGGACTGAGACTTTCACTGGCTTTTCTCTCCTGACTTTGAGTGGTGTGGAACTATTCCCTCCACCTTTTTAGGAGCATAATAGATGGGATGAGGTTTTTTTGTTGAGGTGAATTTATTGGGGTGAAGACAAGGGAGTGTTTAAAGGTAAATGACACATGGGAAGGCCTTGGGACCTATGGGTTCATAGAGGAAGAGGATAACAAGAGCTCAGACCTCCTTGTTTGGTAATCTATTGTACTTGTGGATTTTCTAAAGCGACTTTCACTCTAATTGCAGAGATAAATAAAATTGGAGGAGATTATTGGAACACTCGGATGGGGAATGGGCTGCTTCTAAACACATAAATGTTTCCCTTGTTACCCTGCTATACATCTTATGTTACAGCTCAGTTCATTTCCTCGTATTTATAAACTACGAGCAATTAACTGGACTTGTTTTTGTGAATCCTTAATTTCCCAGTCCTTCAACTGATTACCTGGCAGCATGGAGTATTGCGCGCTTTAATCTGGCATCTGACAGATTAAAAAAAATTCTGAGGACAAATCATAAGTTTGATTCTAATTATTGTTACCAAAGCTATTTTCAATTGTAAATTATTGTAAATTATACAAGGACTAGCTAATACCCCCCGCTTAAGCGAGAGGTCTTCAAAACTGATTACTACACCGTACTGCACATACTTTGTTGGAA
>JAQFYT010003012.1:0-11593 GCA_034694925.1 Ceratophysella denticulata
TTTATAAAAACTTAATATTATTTGTTTTAAATGTTAATAATAATTTTGTTTAGTTTTGGGTCTATTCTCCCCTCATAATTACATAGCTGCGACAGTACCTACATACACACCACATCGGCCGACATAATTGGAGTTTACTATTATTAACTATTTGTCTGAAAACGATTTTATTTTTTCAGATTCTGCTACTGAATATGTATATATTTGGAGGAGATTTTATTTTTTCAAATGCCGCAAGTATTTTATTTGGATGTGACTTTATTTTTTCAAATCTTGCAACTATTTATTTGGCTGCGACTTTATTTTTTCAAATGCGGTAACTATTTATTTGGATGCGACTTCACTTTTTAATTTGCGGCAAAATGCTGCAACTATTTATTTGGATGCGGTTTGTAGGAATTTAGATGTGGGTTTAAATACCACGCGCTGCGCTAAGTATAAGTATCTGTATTCCTGTTATTTTTTTTACTTTAAAACGGGTGGTATTTTTCGATGCCATGAAAAAAAAGAATATGTCACAAAAAAAGACATTTGCAATAGGTACTGTAGGAAATGGAACGCTGCAATAAGTAAAATTGGTCTAAAATTCCAAGGGTTAGGTTAGTTTTTGGTCATTTTTGTATTTAAAAAAATCTAACCTAACCTGCAGAACGGATCAATCTCGTCCGCAAACGTTTTAACCTAACCTAACATGACTGAAATCAAATTTACTGCCATGTGGACGTATTGCACAAGTCTTCTTTTTCATGGCACATTCTATTTTCTCATGGCACGTTTATATATTTCCCCTGTTATTTTACATTATTAGTCTCTGAACTTTTCTAACAACATACCTTTGGTATTCAAATTCGAAGATGTAAATTAGATATGTTGATTTGATAGAGTTGACGAATCAACATAAGGTATACAACATTTGAATGACATTGACCCGTAATGTCGTTATCCACAATTATGTATTTACGTGCAGGCTAGATGGTATGACCGTGACACAAAATGTTTTTCTCTTTGCAGGTTATTTCTAACAGGCGAACTGGGTGCATTGGTATTTCATATATCAAGTGAGCGCATCCTTCCCGCAATCGATGAAATCGTCCCGATAACTAAAGCATGTCAAAGAAAACATTTTAAAGTTAAAATTGTTAAATTACAAACCCCCACCAAGATAATAAAAACCCGTACGCGAATATGCTATCTAAGTACATATATCTTCCCAACGTTATTTCATACATATGTATAAAGGATGTCCGTAAATTAAATTTGCTCAGCTGAAAATTATTAAGGAATTTCGCCGCAACAATGTTTCGTCAACTTGGAACTTGGAACCCAGTGACATGAAAATTGCTGGAATATGCTCATATGCTCAGTAATTCAGGGTTTACATAATTATGTAGGTACTTGAAACTCCGCAAGTATAGTAATTGTTAACATAACTATGGGGTCATATTAAAAAGTATAATAATGCAGATGATAAAAAACGAATATGACAGAGGCCGGATTAACGCTACCTGATGACCGCATACATCAATGTGAAATTATTATTTCCAATTAATTTGTATCGAATTATGCAATATCATCGAACACACTTACGTTCACTTCAACTCTTATAACACGTTGCATTTCACCATTCTGTATCCGGGGAAATAATCGATGATAATGCTTTCAAGTACTCTGTTTATAGTGTTCTGACTTTATTTTGTGAAATAGGTTAGGTAACAGTTTTAGCTCATCAGCTATCATCCATCATCAACTTTTCAGATTAGTTTACGAATAAAAGCAAGCCATCAGGTAACTAGTTGTTACAGTGTCGGAGTGTAGTTTCGCATTATAGCTAGACTAAACACTTTAATAATGGCCCGGGCACATATTGCTGCTATTTTGGCAGCGCTAAGTTTGCTTTTACAAAATCAAATCGATTGCGTTAAAATTGCACAGAAGCAAGAGGAACCGTTGGCCTGGTGGCAAGAAGGAATCGTTTATCAGGTTTATCCAAGATCCCATCAAGATTCAGATGGAGATGGTGTCGGTGATCTTGCGGGTTAGCCAATAGTTTTATTCAATTACGCTGTACCTATATAATTGTATAATAAGGAAAATTGCTAATATTAGCTATGCAACTAAAGACAAGGGGCTAAACAATACGACACCCTTTCTGTAGAATTAGGATTGACTCTGCATTTCTTACTTTGTTTAAAGGTAAAGTTTTAAGGGTGCAGTAACGTTTTAAACAGCTAGTTCCATGTAGCGTATTTTTAACGTTTGACATATATTTCGCTACTACCTGCACAATGGGTATGGTATGAGTAAAAATTAATTCGTGTTATATCTCATACAGGAATTGAATCACGATTGGATCATTTCGTCGACATTGGAATTAGTGCAGTTTGGATTTCACCGATTTACAAGTCACCCATGAAGGACTTTGGTTATGATATTTCCGATTTTACGGATATCGAACCGGTTTTCGGAAATATGACGACATTTGAGTCCTTATCAGCAGCTCTTAGGGCTCGAGGTAAGTTCTAGTAGATTCAGCACAGTCTAATAGATTGCTCTGCTATACCAGGGTATGGTATGAAGCATTTAAATAGTTCATGATTAAAATCTAAACTTTATTCTTGAACTTTTAGATATTAAGCTAATAATGGACTTTGTTCCGAATCATTCGAGTGACGAGCACGAGTGGTTTAAACAATCTGTACTAAAAGTTGAGCCATACACGGATTATTATGTTTGGAAAGATCCGAAAGGGTTTGATGCTGAAGGAAAGCCAATTCCACCAAATAACTGGGTAAGTTATTGCGCAGATTGTATTTCCGAAATAAAATAATTAGCATTATTTAAAAATAAATATTGCTGAATTTTGAATTTAAGATCAGCGTCTTTGGCGGCTCAGCTTGGGAATGGAAAGAAGAACGACAACAATTTTATTTGCATCAATTTGTTGCGGGACAACCTGACCTCAATTACGAAAATCCACGTGTGCTGAATGAGATTCTAGCCGCAGCCATTTTCTGGATGGAAAAGGGCGTCGATGGTTTCCGTGTTGATGCTGTTCCGCATATGTTTGAAGAACAGCACTACATGGATGAGCCTGAAGATCCTAACCGCCCACCAGAGGCCCTTCCAGAAGAATATCGATATTGGCTCCATCCTTATACTTTCAACCTTCCCGCTGTCCTCGACTCATTGGCTGAATTTCGACGGATCGTTGACGTTTATTCTCTGACGGATGGCATCGAAAGGTAAGATTTATCTTTATCTAAGTCGGTTCAAGTAGAACTAATAGTATAAAACTTGAAAGCGTGAATAACAGAAATACGGAGATTATTGTTCTTCTGTCTCGCCGTAATGATTTTCGCTCAGTGAATTTTTTTTCTAATCAGTTTCTTGCATACTGACCATATTGTATTGGCCGCCCTTGTATGGTCCAATATAAGCTTAATTCTTAATAAATAATTTCTAATTCATACAGATGCATGATGGTAGAAGCCACGATTCCAACCCTGGAAGAACTGTTTAAATACTACGGAGATGATTTGAAGCCAATTGCCCACTTCCCATTTAATTTCGAATTTATTAACCGAGTCAAGCACGGATTTAACGGTACTGACGTAATTGGCGTCGTAGACGAGTGGTTGGAAAAAATGCCTGCAGGACGAACTGCCAACTGGTTAGTTGGAAATCACGACAATCACCGAGTTTCAGCTCGATTTGGAAACCATGTCATTGACCAATTCAATATGATTGTTCACCTGCTGCCTGGATCCTCTGTGGCATATTACGGGGAAGAAATTGGAATGGAAGATACTGAAATCAGTTTCGAAGATACTGTTGATCCAGCCGGTTGCAATGCTGGCCCAGATCGTTACCACATCTTTTCACGGGACCCTGAGCGAACGCCGATGCAATGGAATGCGGATGCCAATTCTGGTAATAATACTCGTTGAAATAACTGGAATATTGAATTCAGCGGCTTTCCGAACTTCGATCTACATATATTTACATTTTCGTGTATGATTTTCCAGTGCTCAGAAGACATGGCTCCCTATAAACCCAAACTACGAAACATTGAACGTTCTCGCTCAATCCGGAACAGGTGAAAGTCATTTGGCAACATTTAAGGCAGTTTCGAAGCTTAGAAAAACTGATGCTTGGAGATATGGTTCACTTGAAACTAAAGCCCCTGATTCCGGTGCCGTATTTGGATTTTCCAGGTACATTTCCTTTAGCAATTTAGTAATGATTTAAAGACCCTCTAAATAAAATATGCGTTAACAGCAAATCTGAATATAATTAGGATCTACAATGGAAACGGATTCTTAGTCCTTGCAAACTTTGCTGACTTTGAAGTTACCGTGAACGCTGCCTTGGAGTTTGAGAATATTCCTGCGTCCGCAACTGTTTATGCACGAAGTTTAGGTTTCCTTCCTGAAACTATTTTGATTGGGTAAGTTTAATTACCATTATTGGGAAAAATCTACCTATTTATGTTTCAAAAACTCTACTGCAAGTATTTCACCAACAAATATTTTCACAGGGATATCATCAATACTAACGATGTCACGATTGGCGGAAAACACAGCAATATTATTCAGTTCTAACAGGACACTAAATTGACCGCTTTAACCTAACTTTACGCGTATATTTTCAATATTCCGTGTACTAAAGATTACTATGTACTCCTTCGTTTGAAACTATTCATTTTGCAAATGAACATAAATTATAATCTTGGCTTTTGATTATACCTAATTATTATTATATGAGCCGACAACCAAACATATTTCAACTTTTAACCATCGATTTCGCATGGTGTCAACCTTACCGAACGAATAAAAAAATTAATAATTACTTGTGCATAAGCACTTTGTTAGTATTTAACTAAAAAATTAAAGAACTTTGTGTTAGACAGATTACACAATGCTCTAATACCTATACATCTATTGAAGTGAGCCACATTGGTGTGCTTTCAATTCACTTCAATGTACACATACTTTGAATTTTGGCGCCTTTTCTAAATTTATAAACTAAATGTGTTGCTAAATTCATTTCTTCACGTACATAATTCGTCAATGTACTACAATCAAATCGCTAATATTTCCACCGAGTCAAAACATTGAAAGTGATTCTAGAAAGTATTCAAATTCATTCGTAAATAACGCACGAAAAATATACGGTGTCCTTTATCAGTCTGCCTCCAGTGGGTAGTGCGTGTATTAAAAGCTGGCACATGCTAATCACATCAGGATGTAAATGTCCTATTTCTTGCTCATAAAACGCGTGTCGTGTCTCGTTCGAGTCTAAAACAATTAAGTAAGAACCTCTTAGCTCAGGTTCTTCTAATTAAAAACACGCACCTTTCTTTAATTCAATTGAGTGCAGGGTCTAAGGTATCCAACCTCTATGCTTAAGACTAATGGGCCAACGCCCTCACCTCCAACTTAGTAGATACACGACGAAGACCAAGGCAGTATGCAGATGAGACGCTATACTAATGCCCTCGACCAATTTCTTTAATTAAAAAAAAAATACTAATTGATTCAAGATATTAGCGTGTGGGCTGAACGGTGTGGAACCTATCTCCCTGGGTGGTACGCGCTTCTCTTATTAATTACTCTCGTGATTATTGAGTTTTTCGAACTTTATCCAAATTTCTAATGTTTCCTGTATTAAACTTTCCTTTTAATGCGACTGTATGCATACAAGACCTTCACACTTTTGTCTCAACTCAACCTCAACCTGAACCAAACCAGGAAGGAAAGAGAACCTCTGGTTGTCGCTACACGTCAATTGCACACCAACTATTTACGCGATTATCATTTGGCCGTGGTAATTCCATGCTGTGAACAGAATAGCGCAAGTGTACTTCCGAGCCTTGAATATTGAATATTGAAAATTAAATTGTTTTTATAATAATAATTTCTCACTACACGCTAGTTCAGGTAACATAGGATAAGAATTTATGTCTGGCGTAATTGACGGGGCACTATTCCAGGTCAAAACTGTATGGCTTTAGCACGTGCTACTTTTGAGATACCTGATGTCTGGAATTGCTCCTTGACGAAATTGCGCTTAGTGAATGCAAATGAAAATGATCATGCATTAGTCTATTAAAAATACAGAAATTAATAAATATATGGATGGATATGTAATGGGGCAGATGCTGTGGGAAAGCCGGTTGTTGGTAATTCAAATTACCCAAGACTGATTTCGAGTTGATAAGTTATTCGTTTGGGTCTTTTGGAGAAGCGTCTTATGTAAGCACAGTGTGTAGTAGAAATAGAAACGCCTCGAACTTGTACCCTCAGAAGTAAAATAAAGAAAAAAACACATCTTTGGATCTTGTCCCTTTAAAGAGGCTCGTGCTGAGCCTGAGAACCTTCTTCCGTTAACTTTCTTCCCTTTGTCCTTCACAAAAAAGTGTTCCCCCAAGACTGAGCAACAAAGGAAGTTGTAGTTTTTTCTTTGGCTCCGTGCCCTATTCTTAAGCCAAAAAGTCCCTCAACTTACACTTACACTTAAGTACCTACTCCCAATCCAAAGGAAACGGAACAGCACAATGGCACGGACAAACGTGGTCCGTTGGGAATCTTGAGAATACTCGTTTCCTCCTCGTTCCGGTCTTTGGCGGGTCCAGGTCTCAAAATTACACCCCTCAATAAAAAATATCTTATAGTTTGAATGTTGTATAAAAAATTATCCAAATAAATTGCTTGATTTATTTGGAATTTCTGAACTCATAACACGGTGATTTGATAGTCCGAAGATATACAGACAGACGCTACCTACATAGTTGGATCATTTCTACTGGGAATGCTCATAAGTACGACCATTTAAAGTTTGCATTATATAACCTGTTATGGTAAAACAAATAGTGGTATTGAATAAAAACGAAAACTAAATCTGCAGTATTGAATGTAAATTTCTCATTCTTTTTTTATTAAATGAGTTCAAAGCGAATTACATATTGTTGTAAAAACTGATACTAATCGGAAGTTTTGAACTATTGTTTCCAATATAACCTTGAAACGAATTTGTTACTTTAACATTAAAACAAGTTTCGGCATAAACGGCCTATGCATCCAGTTTTGTTTTCACGTTTCAAAATTGTTAATACTTAATTAAGTTTCAAATTTCAAATGGTAACTTTCGCTCACGACGCTAAATCGCATTTTTAATAAATGTAAGAAAATACCTACCTATATCTGGATCACGTGTGTGTACCTAATTCATAGTTCTACTTCATAATTAATTTTAATATAATCAAAATTTTTAAGCAACAGATGCCATTAAAAAACAATAAAAAAAATAGTAAGCTCCAATTTCATGAATTTCAATTTTTTGCAAATAGAACCCCAAGTTGTACATATTTTATTATGCATAAATATTACCAACTACTTTTGTTTAATTACTGACCAGTAAATCGTAACAGATTGTTGCCACACTATGTTGCTTATTTTGTTGCCGTAAGATTTTAGGTATCGAATTTTTCTTATTTCGGGTTAGGTTTGTTCAAATTTCTCCTGCGTGTCCTTCGGGTACTTGAAGAAATAGGACCTAACCTAACACGAATTAAGAAAAATCCCCTGCGCACGTTTAAGAGAACCTAACCTAGAACTATGCAACATAGTATAGCAACAATCTGTTACGACTTACTGGTTTTTGTTCAATTTAATCTGTTAAATTGAAGAAAAAAAAATTTGAATATTTAAAAATAAATTGATAATTATTTCATAATTAAATAATATTTATGTAAACAAGTCCCTCGTAGTTAATGCTTACAGTTAGTTCAGAGATTTCAGAGATACGTAACCAAACTGATAACACTATAATAATACGTTCGTGAAATCCAATCTTGGGCACGCCGCCCTTCCCTTGCAACAGAAGAAAAAGAAAACCCGTCGTCCTTTTAAACGTGAAGAACTGAAAGAAGAGTTCCTTCTCGTTGGCCGTTGGAATTGGAAATTGAATCGAGAAGACGAAGTTGCATGTTGCATAGTACAATTAGGGGTAGGTTGTGTGTCGTAAGACGGTCCCTTTAAACTTCCCATCATGCCTTTCTTACACAAACTTATTACTTATTACCAAGGGGGAAGCCCTTTAAAGAAACTCCCAAATTTCCTATCCTATAATGATGCCCTATTCCCTGTCATCGCATCTTGAGTCGTTGAGTCTCCAAAAAGGCATCTTGAGCCCGTGTCTCGTGCCCAGATCATTTCCAGCTCTACTTCCTGACTCATCTCAGAAAGTAGCCCAAAATAGCAAAATAACAGCGGTCATCCGAAAGAGCAGTAAAATTTGTTCGGACATTGTCCGTACCAATACTAACACTACTACATCTGTATTCTATTTCTATATCCCATCACCCATTCCAACCCAAACTCATAAAACGCGAATATAAAACAAGTTTACATTTTCGCATCAATTTTTTATTAGCGAGTCCCAAAGCCCTATCTGTTCGTACTGCATTATTGACTCCTACTTTGTTCCAAGTAGCCCCAAAGTGCACTGTTCCTTTTTAAGGACGACATTCGTCCAACGACGACCATCTATTGACTTCCCTCTCGTGTCATTAAAACTCGGAGATACTTCTTTCTTAACCAGAGTCTCCATTTACATCCTATTCCCAACAACCCTGAGCTGTATAATATTTACTGACTCCGGTTTTACACGTTTCGACGTCGGACTTTTCCTGAGCTGACCAAAGGCAAGGGAAAGGCAGAAAGAGCGGGTCGATATTCGGGTTGACCTGTGGAACTGTGCGAGGAGTGGAAGAACCCGCGCAGCTCCTTCTGCACTTCTTTCCGTCGTCTCAAGAAAAATACGCTCATTGGAAGATCTCGTAAGAAGACTATCGAGCTGGAGCAACGCAGAAGACGACTTTTTAGCCCAGAACCTGAGCAGGTAAGGATTTCTTATCTTTAATGTGAAAATACTAAAAATATGGCTTTTAGCATATAATTTGTCAAATGATGACAAATCAAAATTATTCTAACGATAAGCATTTTAAACAAAACACGCATTGGACCACATTGGACGCAAAACTACGTTTCTGAGTTTACACGATTGGGGAGGGATTGGGTATTCACTTTCACTATTGTATTCTGACGCACACTTATACCAAGTTCAGTTGCCCGAGACCCAGATATCACACTCACTCACACGCTACGAATGCGAGTGATGCCAATCTATTCCAGTACAGATATATCTTTGCCTTATTGTCCCAATCTACTCTGGGGAGTTAATTGATCACAGTTTAATATGTAATGAAGAAATCAGTTGGACATAAATAGCCAAATGCCAATGAACTCGGATAACATAGGTGACCCGGGTATCTCAGATCATCGCTAAACATCTTTCCATAAGGAACCACTGGAGCTGAATTATAAAATTGGACATAAGACTTGCAATTATTTCAGCAATTAAGGCATCTATTTCTCACATTTGAAAATATTTTTATGATTTTTAAGTCTGTGCTCCGATATTAACATTACATAGCACAATAGGTTTCATGGCTGAATGAATTCAATACAAAATATATTTGACGTCGAAAAATACGACATTCAAGTCATTACACGTCATCCACCAGGTAATCAGAAGAAAGAATTTAGTGCACCGGGTGCTGAATTCTAGGATAAAACATGAATCTAGCAACTACTATAATGTAATTTGTCACTAACTTTCAATAGCTTGAATACCGAATTCAATATGACTAACAATAAGATAAGCATTTAATATGTTCACTCATATGCATATCATATTATATATGTAGAAACCAAACCAAGTACGTATATATAAGAAGGAATCTAATATCAAGAACAATATTTGCATTGGTTCCTCTTTGCACCCAGCAGCAGGTCGGGCTCAGGCCAAAAAGACTCAAAGGCAGAGTCAAGTCAAGTCACCAATATTCTATACACCACCTACCGTACATTTACATGATTTCCTTATTTTATTACACAACCAAGAATCGATTTTGCTTAATAATATCAAGTTGTTTGATGTTTGCAAACTTAAGCCTGACAAGCTTCGCTTTTCACTTTGCGCGTATCTCAAATCCAAGCAAAGTCGTATCTTTATACAGGTAGGTATACATGTCTTGATTCGTGTCCTCGTTCTCTTTTCTGTAACTATTGACAGACTTTTGGATATGTCCGGTAGAATAGAGGATATCCCATGATATTACCATGTACTTTTATTATCAGAGGTGTAAGCCTTGAGTATTTTGAGAAAACTTGTGCGAATCCGGTTCGAAGAAGACCAGGAAAAACCAAGAACTGTTGTTCAGCATAGAAGAGAATAAGAGATTAGATAAATAAGTGTAAATTGGGTGATAGGCAAGCTTAGAGCTCTGCTCCGATTTGAGTTGTATAAACGAACAATGGGCTTTAGGATATAGCGTTCTCAACTCAGACGCTCTTCCACTCTGTACGGGCGAGAATATTTAGCATTTGAGCATCTAACGAAATCAGTAATGTCAACCTATATACGTTATGATATTACTATATATGATGCTATTTTCAGGTCGATTTCCGTTTTCAGTTATGGTAACTTTTTGCGAGAGATTCAGAGTTAAAATAATCTTTAAAGTTAACAAAGCAAAATTAGGTGCCTATACTGATTGCATGTATTCCCTAGGATTCCTAGAGCTGCATAGGTAGCTTTGATTAGCTATTACTTTATGTTTGATTCAATGAGTAGGTTTATGTTTTTTGTTCCTATCCCAGCCCAGACTAACAAATAACTAAAAAAACGCATTAGATTGGCAGGTCAGGCTGACCTAGCTTGTAGATAGTGGAGCTCCAGAAACCGCGTGTAGTTGGTTCGGAACAGAAAATAATTAAAATATGATTGATTTTCACATTTCGTTGTCATATCCCTTATGTTCCCTGCCTGCCCTAACAATAGAAATTGAAAAAATAAGCAAGCTAACTTCTATGGGTTGGATATTTCCACATATTCTTGGAGTTTCACTTCCCATGCAGTATTTGAGTTTGAGAAAACTGCGAATCCGGTCAAGAAGACACATAACATAAGGCATGGTAGCAGCAATTGTAATGCTGTGCTCGCTCAGTATTCATATTCGGGAAATATATCAACGTGCCATGAGAAAATAGCCATGAAAAAGAAGACTTGTGCAATAAGTCTGCATAGCAGTAAATTTGATTTTAGTGAGGTTAGGTTAGGTTTCAACGTAAGCGGACGAGATGTATCCGTTCTACAGATTAGGTTAGATTTTTGAAATACCTAAAATGACCAACAACTAACCCAACCTTTGGGATTATAGACCAATTTTACTTATTCCAGCATTCCATTTCCTATTGCAAAAGTCTCCTTTTTTATGGCGCAAATGTATTCTATTTTTTCATGGCATCGGAAAATGCCACCCTTCATATTCATATTCATAATGCAGGACATAGAAGTGATTAGATAGCGGGAGGACGTTGATAAGAGAGCTCTCGGAGGTTGGAACAATAGGCTAGGACGTTGTTCTTAGGTGAGTAAGTAAGGAAGGTGGTTGAGTGTAAGTGAGTGATAAGAAGGTTTGAGCGAAGAAGGAGGTGGTGTGCGAGGGGCGCAGGTGGGGGCTGGGCGG
>JAQFYT010003013.1:0-11591 GCA_034694925.1 Ceratophysella denticulata
ACATATTATAGTAGAATTTATACTATCACCATGGCAAAACCTGGCAAGGGGGTGCGCGACTTTGTAGACAGGCGGTAGAATCAAAAATCATGAAAACGCGGATAAATTCAGAGGTTCCCAAGGTGCGTCCACTGTTGGCTTGTCCTCGTTGCGACTACAAACCTACAGTTGACGCACCTTGGAGGTTCCTATATTGTATATTGTATCTTGTTCAATAGACCTTTATTCCGTTTAAGATAATATTTATTATATATCGCATTGCAGGTTAAAAATGATTACAGATTAATATTGAACTGTTAAACTTAAATACGAGTGATGTCTAAACACATAAAATATCTCTGCCCGAATTGGGTATTAGCCTAGCCCTGCGCTGGGCGCGTAATTTTCTTTTCTGCCTATTTCAGCGAATTTCATGTTTCCCATGACACATTTTCCACGACACAAGACATGACACATTAGACATGTATTCACAGGTCGGCCCCGCTGGGTTTATAAATTGTAGCTAGGTTAGGTTATTAGGTTACGTTCCTCAAAAGCCTTTGCGGGCGTTTCGGAAAACCAAACTTAACATTATAGAATGTGTCTGAGATGCCGACCTGTGATATTTTTTGCTGAAATAGGCAGAAAAAGAATTATACACCCTGGGCTGGCAAATTCGATAATTTCGATTATTTCGGACAAAATAAGTCATTTATTTTGTATATGCAATTGTGTATAGGTACATCCCATAATAATTATCCTTCCATATGTCTAAATAGATCATTAATTGGTCAAAATTCGTCTCAGTTCAGGCAATTCGATTGTTAAGTATGTACCTATTTCTAATTAATACTACATTGTAAAAAGCTACTGAATAATCCCTCTTAAACTCTTAATTAGGTAAAAAATCACAATTGACAAATATAATCTCCAATATTGTGGCTAATGCCTTATCATCCGTCTCCTAAGGATGCCACAAAACGCTGGAGAATATCACGGGACTGGGGCGAGGTCACGTATGGGTCCAATTGAGCAATATATTCCAAAGTTTCTTCCTGAAGAGCTTCTAGTGTTCCCTTAGATTTGGCCATAAGTACATCATCCCGTTTTACTACATCGAAAATCTGCGTTTATAAAATATTAAGAGTCAAGTATGTTTGCATTGCATAAAGTCGAATATCCAGTTTTTTTTGACTTGTACAATTGATAATTGTAGATTTACACACCTTTGTATAGGACTGATGGAGTAACTTCGGGTCCTGTTGAATTTTGTAAACAATAGGCAGTAGTCCTACATCAATCCAGTTTGGAGCTCCGAGTTCGTCTCGATCAAAGAATTTAATGTCATCATAGGCCTGTTGACAATTTAAACATTAAAATGTCTGGATTATCCTGTTCTTAAGATTAATTTTGAATATCAGACGAGACAGACGCGACGGTAAGCAGCAGATCTAACACTTGGCTCCTTGCCTTGTCCTTGTCGGATTTACCTATTTTGTAGAATGTATTAAACAAGCGGTCATGTGAACAATAGATTCTCTTTGGCCGAGGTTATTCCCATTTGGAAATTCAAAGCATCCATCATGCCATAATCAAAACATTTCGATAACTGAAAATTTGGACCACTTTGAAAAACTGAAACTTCTAATTAGGCGACGTTCAGAATTCGGAGCTCGTAACGGTGCACATGCATAATTAAAAATACTTAGATTTCGATAGAAACTGCAAATCAGGAAATTTGGAATCCCATGAAAAAAAATTGTTATACTTTCACGGGCCACGACTGAATTCGTGAATGTATATATTTTTCAAAAGTTTAAAATCCGTGAACCTGTCAAATCTGGTACGGTAACACTTCAAATTCGTTAAAAAGCGGTTATACATACCCGAAAACCTTGTACTTGTTCAGTTTGCATATATTTGCTAGGTGAAAGTTGTCAAAATTTCCATATACTACCGAATTTCGAAATTTTACCTGGTATGTCAACCCGAGCAACATGCCCAACTGATAACCTATTTTTCGTATCCGGTCATCATATCCGCTAAAAAGTAGCATGGCACTCATGGTATTTCCCATCAAAGACCCGATACCGAGCTGAGTCTTCTCCGCCCATGACTTATAGCTGAAATGCTCAGGTCGAACGGAGTTGACCCCAAACACGAATTCACTCTCGCAGTAATCCATGAGGAAACCACAAATGAGTCCGGTCACGGGTTGGCACTTCAAAGCCGCCATATGTGCACACTTTTGGGTCCACAGGAGATCTCCGATGAGTGTACCTGCCTTATTCCCCTTGTGCATGTCATCTATAAATTTCTTATGCTCGGCCTTGCTCAGAGTTGAGGACGAGGATTGGCCTTCTTGAATATCCAGAATACGTTTATGGATTTGCTGAGTAATGTAAGCAATTTCAACTATTTTGGACATTCGTTTGTGCCTAAACAAATTGAAAATATGACATAACTGTCGTTTACAAACATTGTATTCATTTGAATTGCGACTATTCAGGTATTTACCGGTCTACAGTTGCCTCTCTGACTTCTTCAGGAGCTTCCTTCATTTCGTTGGTATAACCAAACATATCGGTCGATAGTAAAACCATCATAGCTCTCCATAGCGTATACGGGTTGTCAAGTCCCGATTCTGGAGTAGCTCGGTACTCTGCTTCTAGAATACTGCAAAATATATTTTGTCAACTTATTTTTGGTGGTTTTATTGTGTCTTTGTACCTACGTACAACACAAATGTTCGTTGTACGAAAAAGAATAAAATAAAAATTCCTGATAAAGCTAGTGTTTGAAATATATTTTATTTTATTGAAATATGTAATAGGTTATTTATAAATAGGTGAAATTTGGGGAGCTGACTTTAATAAGTAATACCGTTCGTCCTGGAATATGTAATCCTTACCCCGCGGTAATTTCTGCGGATCTAAAAATCCTACCCTCTGTAATTACTGCTCATGGTTAAAGACCCGAGCCGAAAGCCGCAGTGTGAAATTCTGGGCCCTTGTCACGACCGTGTCGTGGGCCCCCAGACTAGCTGCGTTGCACCTGAAGCTTCATCCTTTTATTATACCTGAATTTATAAATATCAAATCGTACTTTGTGCATCTGTGGATATACCTTTATTCAGAATCTCGTCCTGAACGAAAGGATGTACGGGAATGAACACTGAATATAAAAATTTAGCTTCTTTTTGTTCAGTTTGTTTTTGGCGCTTGACCTTTGTAACTTCGACCAAGGGTCAAAATTTGGTAAAACATAATATTAATTTTTTTCTTTATAAAATCCGGTTCTTTAAATGGATATAAGTCCGGGTTACAATGTGAACCCCCTGTTTAATTCAATATATGCACACTTTCATATCTTGACCCCGGATTAGGGTCAAAGGGAGGGTCAAATATAGGGAAAAGTCATTCCGCCTTACGTCCAACCCTCAATGGGTACCCGAATATCAAATTAAAACGCTGGGTCAGATTTTGACCTGCTGACCTCGATTGAGGGTCAACGGAACGGCAAATTATAAGTGAGCCTCATTGCCAATTACACTCTATATCCATATGTAGCCGAAAATCAAAATGAAAACGCGGGTTCAGATTTCGACCTCTTGACCCGACTTGGGGTCAAAGGAACGGTCAATTATAAGTCATCCTCTGAGCCTTACACTCAATACCTATATGTTCCAGAATATAAAATTAAAACGTGGGGTCACATTTTGACCGTTTGACTTTTATCAGGGGTCAAATTAAGTGCCACTGAGAGTTGCCGTTTGCTATAAATATGTTTTTACAGAAATAAAAAAAATATATTTTTGACCGCACTTTGACCTGGAATCACAGTTCCCGAGGTCAAGGGGTCAAGACAAACCACATTGCCCAAGACCTTCACAAATTAGTTTTTAAAAGCATCGCTCATCACATCATTGTAAGTGCTTTCGTGGAGGAGTAGCAGGACAACCAAATGTAGATAGATTCAAATTAGTATCGATGACTATATATTATACACTTATTCACTTACTTTGTCAAGTATAGGAGCGGATGGTCCACATGAGCCATTTTAAACCCAAATAATGTAATAATATCTTTGAAAGTTCCGAAATTATGCGTGAGACTGCTTTTGGCCGAAAAGAGCTCAGCACCCAACCAGTCTTCCGCTTCCCTCGCAATTTCCGGAAGTGCAATTGGTCCCGGACTCGGTACAACCTGCTCCCTCTTGCTTTGACTCACGGCGGCCTGGACGCCCAAGCCATACTTAAATAAATACGGCTCATTCTGTTGCACTTGTAGCCCTGGTCTCGCTGAGGTCACGACATTACTTTTTTGAAATACTGGTAACGTTGGGCGGGTCGAGAAGGTCCGGGTCAATATATGTGAATATCCCGTAGCAAGGCTACTCAACACCGACGGTCGAGAACTACTCTGTACATATAGTAGTTTCAACATTTTCACTATCCACATAAAAGTCTGGTCTTTGCCTCAGACTATAAATTATATAACGAAGTAATCGTAGAATCGTATACAATTAATCAGTTCCTTCCGGTCTGAATTCAAAAAGCGGAACAAAAAACGAGTTTTAAGCTAAAAATGCAATCCCAGTTTTGCGTAGCTTAGCCTGACCAACTGACACAAGGGTCGCAGTGTTGTTGATTTCACTGTGCAGATTTTGACTCAAAAAGAGAAAGCGACGCGGGGTTAGTGTATTTTTGCAATCCCATTTTTGTTCGTTCTGAGAGCTG
This sequence comes from Ceratophysella denticulata, assembly GCA_034694925.1. Taxonomy (NCBI): domain Eukaryota; kingdom Metazoa; phylum Arthropoda; class Collembola; order Poduromorpha; family Hypogastruridae; genus Ceratophysella; species Ceratophysella denticulata. Next base: position 4,718 of record JAQFYT010003013.1, read on the forward strand.
TAGCGTATGTTGGATGTCTACAGCTATGTGGCCTTGTCGTTGACCTGCCCTGCCCTCGACTGGGCATCAGAGTGAGGGTCGTCTTACCACGTCTTCATATGCAAAGACTTTTTCTATACAGGAAGATCACAGATCACTCACGAACCCAGCCTCCCAACACAAAAAAAAATCACTGAATTAACCAAAACCCGTTTTCACCCTCGAAATGATCTGAAGAGCCCAAAGATTTGAAACAAGTTTTCTCTCTCGTATCTATCTACCTGTCACTTACTCCTGTTTTTATATAAGCAAATCGATTCTACTATTGTATAATGGAAATTGAGTTTAGGACATTAGCCTTGCTGAGCTATCTAATCCCTCCGCAGTGGTATTGACAGAGAAATTACTATTTTCTCTTGGCGAGTGCAGAGGTTCAGAGCGCGAGCTCTTGCAGTTTTGCCTTTACCCCCAACCCCAATGCAACTATGCAGGACTAATAAGCTTAATGTAAATGGTCTGTCTATATCTGTTTAAATGATCTGTTGAAATACTTCCGGCCGTATCGCCTTGGATATTTTGATGTGACTGTTTCGCCTTGTTGGTGAAGCTCATCATATTAATTTTTTAGAATTTATGGCAGAATAAAAACCAAAATTTTTCCGTTTGATATAGCGAAGATTAGGCCGGTAGTAAAGCAAATCTTTGATGCTGGTAAATGACAAAATATAAAACGCAGTTAGAGCGGCTTGATATCAATTTTAAGTTGGGAAATATATAAACGTGCTATGAGAAAATAGAATCTGCAATGAAAAAGGAGACTTGTTCAATAAGTCTGCATGGCAGTAAATTCGATTTTAGTCATGCTAGGTTAGGTTGAAACGTTAGCGGACGAGATTGATCCGTTCTACAGGTTAGGTTAGGTTTTTGAAATACCGAAATGACCAACAACTAACCTAACCTTTGGAAATATAGACCAATTTTACTTATTCCAGCATTCCATTTCCTATTGCAAAGTCTTCTTTTTATGGCATACTAGCATGTGCGCCCATGGGAACCATGGCCCGTCGCGTTGTCGCCTGTAGTTGTTTACAGATGTTAATTCTTCAAAACATATAAAAAAATTGAACTCCAATTTTGAATTCGGGGTGTGTAATTGTTGGCATGTCAACGTGCCGGTGTGCACTACTGTGTTGATAGACTTGTTTACCGGACGTGACGGAAGCTCGCTCGCTCGGATTACGCGTTACGAGTTTAAAGTAAAGATTTTAATTCAATATTGCGCTTACGCATCAATTCAAATATAGTCTGCTTTTGACTACAGCGTTTTCCTTGAATGGATTCAGGCTCATTGTCAGTACCTACATAAGTATTGAACAGTACAAAAATGCCTCTATCGACATAAACAGCCAAACTTAAACTTCGTAGCTCTCTAAATGCAAGTTAACGCAATTAGGTGAATTGAATTCAAGCAAGTGCATATTTTTTAAAGTAATGTACTCGTGTAATTTAATTATTTCTAATTTTAACCTTTTCATTTTACATTACGTCCTCATACAAGTAAAAGTTGTGTTATTATTATTAGCGTGGTATGATTTGCTGTAGAAATTCGGGATCCAGTTTGAGAACTGAATAGTGAACGATGCAAGAAATGAAATATGCATTTTAATTTCACAGTGACACAACTTTTGGACGAATAGTTATAATAGATAAATTTATATGTACGAAGCCATTTACTCCATAGCTTTTGATTCCAGAGGTACATACGTACAACTAATTGTAAATTGTAATTGTGAGTTCACATTGCTGAATCATGATCCGAGTTCGTGCTAGAGCACACGAGGAGCTGCATAAAGTTTCGTAATTGGAAGCTTCTCCTTTGACAAGTGCAGTAGTATAAAAGGCTTTATTATGATTTAAAAAAAAACCCAGTCATGTGCTTCTATTGAACAGGAGTTATTTCCATGTACAATAGACAGGATGTTTCCTCGTAATAATTTTTGACAAATCTGACATGCAACACTCCCATTACAATTACTCCGATCTTGAACTTCCAGTAATATCCTTAATTAGAAGTTCAAGTGAAAAACTGATATCAAGTTCAGGCGTCATGGATAACACATGACACACATCCAGCACATTTGCAAATTCTACGGAATTCGAATTAGCCGGCGGCGTGATATACAATATATACGAATTGTCATTCTCATTTCACATTTAGGATTCCTTGTAAAGCTGGACGCTGATGCTATAGTATTTCATCCGATGCGGATGCAGTAATTAAGGTGATTGGTTAATAATTCCAAATATTTACTAGAATCTGTCAATCTAAATCCTCCTGGAAAATCGTTAGATTTCACCTATAATTTTAAATTCAAATGCCTACACCAGTGTAGGTAATATGAACAATTTAAACATAGTACAAAAAATGGTGGTGTTTTTTGGTCGATAGGTATCGAAAGCTGCAAAATAGGTATCAGGATCTGTTATCTATTTAATACTGCTTTAATACCTAGTTTTACCCTAAAATTAAGTTTTCGTATCAATGACACTTATTCAATTTCAATCACAGATTTTCAATCAATCAATCCTTAGTCAATATTCAAAAGCATCATACCTGAGAAAATATATGTATGACATCAAACGCAATGACAAGTCGCCTACTTATGTATGCATCATATTCACTCTGTATTTTCGCCATCGATTTTTAAACACGATGTTACGCAGCATTTTCTGAATTTTTACAGGATTGTGCTATGCAGAATTCGGTGCTCGTGTGCCCAAAGCCGGGTCGGCTTACGTCTACAGCTACGTATGCGTCGGAGAACTCATTGCATTCATTGTCGGCTGGAATCTTATCATGGAATATGTCATTGGTAATACCGACCTGACTTGATTACACTTGATTATGAATTTTAAAAACGTTTATTAACATTGTAACTTATTTATCAAAGTTTACGAGAACGTCCACTGTCCACTGATTTTCACAACTATTGAAATATGCATTCAAACACCCTACGCGATACACCAAACTGTTCGTTGCGCGAGTTTCACGTTGATCTTTATATGTGTTGTGCAATTTTGATATTCATTTTTATACAGGAGTTGCAAGTGTGGCCAAAGGTTACAGCGGCTACGTGGACTCACTGTGTCATAGCAGTATGAAACAAGCATTCACGGAATATTTTCCGCTTCATGTCAAGTTTCTATCCGCATATGTCGACTTCTTTGCCTTTGGAATTACTGTCCTGGTCACATGTGAGTTTTAAATATACGCCCAGTATCTGAATATTTCTTAGACTTATGTAATAAAAAAGATTAAATTAATCGTGTTTCTGTTTTCAGTGGTTCTCGCCTTTGGCGTCAAGGAATCAACCATTTTCAATAACATCTTCACTTGTCTGAATCTCGCGGTTGTGGCATTCGTTGTGATTGCGGGATCGATTTTCGGTACGTTTCTCCGGTACATTGTGATCACTAAAATGTTTAATATTCTTGGAAATCCAGTACAATGATCAATGAAGTAGTTAACATAGATATTATGCATTTAATTTGTTGATAGCCGATCCTGAGAATTGGTACATTAGCCCTCACACGAACGTAACAGCAGCAGTGGTAAAAGGGAAAACGTTGAGTGAGCCCGGGAAGATCGGAGAGGGTGGATTTGCCCCATTTGGATTTGCAGGGATCATGAAAGGAGCCGCGACATGTTTCTATGGATTCGTGGGTTTTGACTGCATTGCGACCACCGGAGAAGAAGCCAAAAATCCACAAAGATCAATTCCACTGGCAATAATATTTTCACTCTTCTTCATCTTCATTGCCTACTTCGGCATTTCCACGGTCATTACCATGATGGTACCCTACTACCTCCAGGTAAGCAGTGCAAAGGCATTCTGATGCTGACCAAAGTACTGGCCACTATTTTGTGGTCAAACACATGGTTTAGCCCAAAATAAACGTTGTTTTATTCAAAAACCAGCCGGTTATCAAATAATTTAAAAATCATCAAGAATTCATTAATTATCTTTATACTGTTTCACTATTTTGTAGAATTTTTTCTACCTATATTTTTTCAGGATGCAAGTGCTCCATTACCTGAAGCATTCATGTATGTGGATTTTCCGGTTGGAAAATGGATAGTCATTGTCGGAGCCATCTTTGGCCTCTCCACGAGGTAGACACTGTCATACCTGTAATATTATTGCTTAGGTATGTATGTTCTGGAACTGTCTACAAAGGTGGTGTAACACTTGCCATTGTTTGCTACAGCCTACTTGGTTCAATGTTCCCAATGCCACGTGTTATTTACGCCATGGCCAGTGACGGGCTTCTTTTCAAATTCCTTTCCAAAGTTCATCCACGCTTCAAGACCCCGCTCATAGCCACTTTAATTGCGGGAGTATTCGGAGGTGGGTCCAAACAAAAGTATTTAATACAATTAATCCTTATTCGTATATCGAAATGGAAATTTGAATTTGCTAGAGATATTATAATGCTTTTATAAAATACTTTTATAAAATAATAATATACTGTTTTGAGAATACGACGATAGGTTGAAAAGGAAATTAGTCAATCTGAACCGTAGATATGCACTACCAGCACACAATATGTACTGGTAAATTGCTATCTTTGAATTTTTGACGAAATACGTTGTGAACAGGTGTGATGGCAGCTTTCTTTGACTTGGAAGCACTCATGGACATGATGTCAATTGGTACCCTGACTGCTTATACTCTTGTTGCTGTTTGTGTTCTCGTGCTCAGGTAGGATTATAATCAATACACGGACAAATGTGTTTTAATGCTGGGGAGCCTAAGGGTACGTATCATTAATCGTGGTTACCATAGATACCGGAAGGACGAAGAAGGTGCGGATGATCTGAGCATATCCTCGTCAACTCAGACTGAATCCAAGGAAAAGCTAACGTTTTATAACTACTTGGGTCAAATATTCAATTGCGGAAAGGCCACAGTTCCAACGAAGCTTTCCAGTTCTTATTCCGGCATCGCCGTTGTATTTTTTTGTAAGAGATGGGATTACAATTATAATTGCGAAATATTATACATACATAATGTCATAAACAAGTGTGTTTCTTGATTAGGCGTCTTCGCTATCGCCTTCTGTGCCACTGCCGTCTTCGCTGCAGAGAGTATTATGAAAGGGAACATTGGAAGTTTGATTATTTTCGTCATACTGGGCATTCTCTTGGTTCTGGTTCTCCTGTCCTTACATACTCAGCCCGTTTCAAGAGTCAAATTGACGTTCAAGGTAGGTCGTTGGTAATTCGATAACTGGTTACACAAAATTGAAACTCGTGTAAAATTGGTAGTGTTAGTTTCAATTTCACCTGTTCCAGATTCGTATTGAATTGTAACTTAAATTCCGTTTGGATTTATTCAGGTACCGCTCGTGCCTCTAATACCTGGCGCCAGCATAATTGCCAACGTGTACCTCATCATGAACCTAACTGGACCAACCTGGATCCGATTCGCAGTCTGGATGGCCATTGGATTCGTGATCTACGCCTACTGCATTTGGTCCGGGGCTGCCGACCGGGCCTACGCCATTAGCATCGATGACGCCAACTCAAATAAACGGAAATACTCCAAAGTGTCGGTGTCCAGTTTTCAACGAGGACTCTCTGTTCATGCCAACGGGAACGGTGAGAAGGGTTTACCCAAACTAACCGAAGGACCCGAAGAACAAATAGAACCAGAATCGACAAGCACACAATTGTCACCGGCTTTCCGCCTGGCCACCTCAATTTCGAATCCTAAACATTTTCAAATGGCGGAAGACCCATTGAGTTCCTTGGAAGTACCCATGGGTACTGGGGTATACTCACCGACTGCCACGCCGTGTCCACCGGAACCAGATGAATTGGATAGTGGGGAATTCGTGGCAAGGTTGGATTTGGCTGAGGAAGACACGGGATCAGAAAGGTCACGGAATAGCATTCGGACTGCCGCCCTGGGTATGGTTTCAATCGCCCACGAAGCTGGAGCTAGTCAAGAAAAACGGGACGCGGATACTGAAAACGGACCTGTACGAGATTTAAATATACGGTAAAGAGTACTGAGTAGTGCAGTGTGAAAATTTCGGATTTCCGTTTACATGTTGTGTCCCGTAAAACCTAGTATTGCCGATTTCGCACGGGTTCCAGCAATAAATAAAAATATTTCGTCCTTAGCTTTTTTAAAAACCAAATCTAATTTTTGTTTTACAGTTTGAAGGACATGTGTGAGAAAGCACGTTTGAGCATAGACCAATCTGCCGATTTGCCTGACCTTGTCCAACTACAGAAATCCAAAATGGAAGCTGAAATATACTCTAGCTTAAATGACCTGGACAAAATCCTGTCGTTGGCGGATCAAGAATTGGAAAATAATCCTGATCATAAATTACCAACTGTGGATTTATTACAACAACAACCTCTCACCTTTGGAACTTCCACTGTTTTTAATTCAGAACCAGGTTCACTGTCCACTACAGCTGTCAGAGGCCCTGACCTCAATTTTGCTGGAAGTAACGTGGACACTGATTCTGGAAATAACGCTCTTCAACAGCGTAAAATTGGAGTATTAGAAGATCAGCACATTGATTCCATGCCAGTTCTTGAACCAGGGAAAGCCTGCTGACATTACTCCTTTTGATAATATCAACTAAGAAATACAAAAAAACAATACATTTTTAGTTTAAATTGTATAATATTTAACTGAAACTCTACCACGCATATTTCTAGGTTCTAAGTTCTATCCGCTTGATCGAAATGTTTCACTTCAGTTTCAGTTTAAGAACTATAAAAAAAAATTGTTCTATTTCGTCTAAGATTATTCATTTGTACATATTGTGTCTTTTTACTTAGAGAAAATAAATCGTCAGTTTGAAAAGTTAC
>JAQFYT010003014.1:0-11591 GCA_034694925.1 Ceratophysella denticulata
GCAGGGAGTCTACTGGTCAGTCCCCCACATTGGAATAATGATGAGTAATTACTATTTTAACACCTCTCCTTAACCTTTTACGGACTACTTTTATGGACTAGTTGCGGCTTGAGCTTTTTAATTTCTTCGAATGGTGTATTAAAATATGCCCTGTTTTGGAAGATCAGTTATATTATAATGTTAAGCGTATCACATCTCACATCGCATTAAGGTGCTAAACCTTAATTGAATTTTTTATTTTTGGAATTTAGATTTTCGGTGTAATCTTTAAAAGTAGGTCATTGACAATTTTAGTTCAGTTCAGATGAGTGTCTTGTGTTAAGGCTATTATCATATTTTGAATTTTGGCGTACATGTACAACTCGCTTGATGTAGACATGCAAATACATTGATAGAAATCTGAAGGTACCAAAAGAAACGAACCAACTCAGAAATTACAAATTACTGTTTTTGAATTTACCCATTTGCTGCACCTCAGAAATCCATTGTCCGGTAACTGCTTATCTTTTCCTTATCATACGCTTAACTACAGAGCTTTTAAATGGAACAGTTAACATATGCATTAGGAACAGCAGAGAACGTGCGGAATATCCAGTTTTTTTCCTCCGTTTATTCTTTTGTAGCGTATTATTATTTTTCATGATGTCAAGTACACATTTCACTCAAGAAGACGTGTGCTTCATCGAAACTTCGAATCTTCGTAACGTAACCTTTGGGATTAGGTAAAAAATAAAATGACACATAAAGGGAATTGACACGAGAGATTTGTTAGTTGTTTGAGAAGATGTGAACTCATGACTGACTCATTTATCTCTAATCATATATTCCTTGAGTTTTGAATTTCTTACAACCCGGCCCTTCTCGTCCTGACAGACAAGCCTATACTTTACTTACTTTTTGAAACAAGTGTCGAATACAATACAACTCAAACATCTTAAAACTGTAAAATGATTAGTTACATTAGAAAAAGTCTGTATCTGTAATCTGTCTGTACTACAAATTACACTTGGTTCTACAACAATAGAGCGTATAGTTCTGGTGAAAACGGAATTGCCAAAAAAATACATCCCTGCGAAAATCATAGCGGACTGAAAGCTCGAAAACATATTTTGCGAAGTCCCAAAGTATATGCTACATTAGGTGGCTCTTCTGCGGCTATGTTATGTGCGCCACGTTTCTTCGCAAAATTGACAAAATGTATATAGAGCACAGCGCAATATTGAATAGTGCTTATTTACGTGCCAGGAATTGTCGCCTAATTTTACAGTACAGCGAAATATAGTCAACTTGGTACCGTGATTTTCTGAGCGTAATGTCAGCGTTCATTGGGTCCAAGACCAAGATGTAATTTATGGTTTTTTAATTTTTTTTACCGAAAAAAGTGAGTATAAATCAACATAGCAAGGTTGAGGAATCATATTTTACTTCATCGCAGAAATCTGAAACCCCGTGGTTATTACAAATTGCAAACGTGTGGCTAATTACATGTAAAAAGTGTGGATTACAGGGATAATCTGTTCAAAGACAATGACGACAAGTCGTATATCATTCCATGTTCCTTAACACTGTCAGTTTAACGGTTGAAGGTCCTTGTACCGTTTTTGTGAGATTTCGATAAACTTCAACCAAAACAGTCACCGAAACGAACCTATTGTAAAAATCTACTAAACAAATTTTACTAAGTATTATTTCACCAAAAAATTTAACCGACTTTTAAATTCTGAATTTAGAATTTTTATTAAAATCTTGGGATTTTAATAAAAATTCCACCCGATGGAATTGCAATTTCCAGATGAGAAACGAAAAATCAAGAAGGCATCCTTTTTATGCCCATTTAATTCCGTGAAATGTGAATTGTAAAACGTACGAGATAAATGTGAGATTTCCAATTTGGCATATGTGCGAAATTATATAGGTAAAAGTGGTAATTTTTTAATTGACTTTCCCCCTGACCTCATGCCGTGTGTGAATCCCAGGGCCAGGTCCTATTTTGGACTTGGAGTTGACACCATCCGTTAGTTAACATCCACGAAATTTTTAAATCTAGGTCAGGGCATGATTTATAAACCTTGGTCAAAATTTGCACATGTACATAAACGTAAATAGTGTGAAAAGAAATGGATTATTGGAGCAATCTTAAATTATTATAAAAATTAACTGGGCTAATACCCATTGTCTCTGACTCAACTAGCAATTGAGTGTGAAATGGGCCAAAGGGGCAATTATCCTAAATTCTAAAATCATGTAAATCATCAAGCCCATACATCACCTGAAAAAGAAGGAACTCATTAGTCGGAATTTCAAAGGGGAACAAGATTAAGTATTTCGGCTCAAGTAAACACAATAGCCGGTTTGGTTCAATGTTCAATCGTGGTTCTGCCGGAAGAAAACTATATACATTGGTTCAGTGCTAGTAATTCATAGCTTTTACGCGTACTGTTCGAATGTCCCCATAGGCTAATTTACTTTTCAAATTGTGGATGCTTTTTGCAAAAAGTAGGAAAGTCAAAAGAGTTTGTCAGGTTTTTATCATAATGGGTTTGTGTGTAATTTATACACTACAATATTTACATACAGAAACTAAGAAAACTTAGGTAAGGCAGGTCATGATACTCAGAATACAATAGAAATACAATGCTGGATCAATTGCGCCGAGACAATTTGGGTTAGGTCGTTTATGGTGTATCGGTATTCGATAGCATATCTTACTTGATGAATTTTTCAAGGCACAAAATAGCGAGAGCCTAGAACCGAGCAGCCTTAGCTTATAGCTTTACTTTAGCCTAATGAGGCTTTCACCAAAACTCCGACGGCGGCTGGTAGTGATGAGAAGGTTTGGGAATTTTCATTTCATTTTAATTGGAACTTTGGACCACATTTGGTCATTTCACTTTGATTAGTTTCCTACAATGTAAACTCGTTTGTTTTGTTCCTGATTCCGTTTTGTTGAGGGTGGCCGTGGTCGGTCTCTTTTTGTAGCCTTATACCGACACAAAATTAGTCAGTGAGAGGAAAGCGTGGGAAGGAAAAAGGTAAATAGCTCCAAGCTCCGCGTTTGCAATTGGAAATTGTAATGTACAAATTAATTGAAGCATTCTGTAGCATCGTTCATCATGTAACATTAAGGTTAGAATGCCTCGATTCGAACCGATAAGCAAAACGCTTTCTTTATAGCTAATGTATAGCTTATTCATAGGTATTATCCTTATGGTCATGATACGTACAGAGTGTTAATTAATTTTAGACTTGTATGTTAGTATGTATTTATATTTGAATTTGAAGTCAAGGCAGATGAAAGGTGTATCTGTAAATCCTGAGTCATGGTGAGAGTACAGGTGTGTCTTGTCTGCGTGCGGTTTTAGCTGATTGATATGTTAATTCGAATTAGATTCGATTAGCGATAGGCCAAAGTCACTGCTCATCGAGACGTGACCGGAATTCTATTACGAGCTTTGAGGCGACAATTGAATTGAAGCATAGAATGTTTACGTTACGCTTTACACTATTTGTACAACTACGTGTTGGTCTAAAATGAAATTGAAATTTTCCTAAATCCGTAATCTAAGAAAATTCGAATCATAATATTGATCTGTAACCAAATCAAAACTTTCAACACTATATAGGTATTTCAATTAAAACTCGAAGATTTTTAACCATTACAGGAAGCATATTTGCACAAGTTTGGACTATTAGCCTGATTACTCTATTAAAGATCTATAGCATCTTTGCACTGCGTTAGCTCATCATGAAGTATGACCTATACATTTCACAACCCCATATTTTCCCCTGCCCCAGAATCCTTTAATTTCATTTGAGGAAATCATAAAGATTAACATAAATATTTTATTGTTTTTATTTCCCAAAAACATTATCAACTATCACCCATTAATTTCTCTTATTGATCGATTGCCGTTTCCCAAAGCCGGAAAGAATGAAAGAGAGAAAAAGAGATGGATTTAATGAACTGTCAGAGTTCCCAGGGGTCAGGAGTCATTCTATCATCCATGTACAACAAAAGCACTAAATATTTACGAAGCTGCTCCCATGAGCCAATGAGTCTCCCAAACCCCAAAATGATTACATTATCAACACCCAGAGGTGAATAACTTGACGTGTGGAATGATGAAAAGGAGTCATTTCCCGACTATTATTACGTGTTAAAACATAGGTAAGGGTGAGTGATGGACTGTGGTAGACAGAGACCGTCAATTACCAAACCTTTTTGAGGCAATAGTCCCAATCTAGGCATATAAATCTTATGAAAGTGAAGCTCTGTTGACTCTGTCCTCTCCTCATGTATGTTACATGGAAGTACAAATTATCTCAAGTCCTGTCCGAGCTTTCCTTTCACTCTTAACTACTTCCATGATGAATGATGAATGACTTATGATTTTGAATGTGGGAGTTTGTAAAATACGAAACTTGAAACAAGAGCAAAAAGCATTTATAAAAATACTTAAATTCAAAGCGAGTGAAACGGTCCTTATTTCATTGGACAAGACTGCGGCGTACCTGGAAATTATCTTGACAGCCCATAAACATAAAACCAAATTTTAAGCATTTTCCGAACTGGCATTAAAAACTGAATGTGATTATAATTATAGCTCACGGAATAACATCCACTTGACATGTTTATAAGTGTCAGTTGTAGTTATGGTTAAGATAAGTAGTGTAAGTGTTTGTCCACTTCACACAAGGAAAGGACAGCAAATACGCGCTTCAGTTCAGTTAATTTCTTCCTGGTAATCGTATTGTTTTTTATCTGAGCCGGAGTTTCTTTCGCTAAACTTTCAACTGAATTTAGGATCTTCTGTGAAGCAGGGTTGTTTGGTAATTCAAATAGATTTACCAAAACATGGGATATCCGTTTTTATGATGTTACTAGATGTTACTAGATGTTGCTAGATAGAATGCCACCGTTTCAAAATTAATTAATTCCCAACTATTTAAATATTTATTTAATTAATTTTCTATTATATAGTTTGGATAATTAGGTAATACCATGTAGAATTCTACAAATATTGTCCAAGCGTTTTTGATACGTGTTGACCACATAAGCTAGATTCTGACCTATTCAATGACCCAACATTTTTGTCCGTTTTACCAAAAGACCAAGTCAGATGGGCAATTAAAAAAATCCGAGTTAACCCGGCGGAAACACGATACAACCCTGAGAGCTCTACAGGTATCATATTAATCCTTAGCAATTCTTATAGCATGTGTATTGAGTCTCATTATTGTTCTATTGCCTATTCTACTTGGAATTGATTGATGAGAGCTCCTGTTTTCTTTTCCACCTGCAACCTGCCTCTGTCACTGATAATGATCTCCATATACCCAGCCCACCGTAAATCAGCCAACAAGTGTCAATTCTTTGCAGCTTCATTGAGTTCCATTAGTAAAACACTTCATTAGTTACAGAAACAGTGGAATAGGAAGTAGGGCTTCCATTGACACTAGTTAGTATACTTATTATTATGTGAAATCGAGTACTATTTAGTTCAGTCTCAAATGTCTAATGTACCCAATGTGTGTATTTTTTCAATTAACCTCACCCATTGCACTAAATAAATGGATCAGGGTGTTCGCTTTCGTGTGCTTGTACTGACTGAGCCGACCAGAAAAACTATGGCTATGATGGTAGTATCAATTCATCTTCTGTCAAATCAGTCAGTTGTATGCCGTATTAGTGAAACCTTTGTTTTGCTCTCGAATCACAAAGATTCAATTAAGAAGAGGGCTATAATATAATATTTCATTGATTGCGGTTACTGACTTGAAACCCCTGCTTTACAGCAGCTTGGTACCAGGCAACAATTTTGCTGCCAATATGTAGGCGTTCTTAAGGAAAAGTGTTCTTAGACCGACAGATCATCCCATAAGATCCTTCTGGTCTAAGAAAAATTCACGATAGACATCACATGTCGAATAGTATGTATGTAGGTTCTGTCATCATTATTTACACTTTGCTACCCACCCAGAAGCACGCATATAAACACACAACGCACAACAATATAAACATATTGTATTGTATACGGAATTGTCTGATTGTCTCGGCGAATATTCAGAAATTACTGAAGCCCAGTTGGAGTTAATTAAGTACTACACCGTCACCACTTAAAAGAGACCTGTTCATAGTAAGTATCTGTATAATAAAATAACAATCGATTCCGTATTCCAATGCGTGTTTTAGTAGACTTGCATGCATCATCTCTTGAGCTTGCCAGCAGCAGTAAATATGCATGAGTTTATGAGTGCCTGTTGAAGAAGCCATGAATATTTTTGTGGGTATTAAAATCACGTAATGAATAGGTTCTGTAATTATTTTATATCCACTCGTCTGACAACCATGAAGAACTTCATTTCCATACACGTGTCAATAAGAATGTCATGTCAGCATCAGCTTCAGCAGCTTTTACTGTGACGGTGCTTTCTATTTACTTCTGCAAAGCCATTTGTTTGGTCGGCCTGCTAAAAAAGCTTCAGATTTACGAACGCTGTACAGATATTATATTACGGAAGCCTATGCTCAAATTCCCGAAAAATTTTAAATTTACAAACTGTAACAGATTTACAGGCACATGCACAGGTACCTGTAAATAAGGCCTTTGAATACCTGCAGTAATTTGACCTGGAAGCATTTCAATTTGACACCCATTTCAAATACTGCAATTCAAAGTGCAGGCCAATTCCTCCGAGTATATTTTACGAGCATTATTCCGCCTCCCAATACCTAATTACGCTTTGATTCCAGCCGCCCACGTCTCGAATCAGAACAATATACCAATATCAAGTCAATTAGGTTCTTTAGAACAACTTGCACAAGGAAAGTAATGTAAGTAGCTAACTCCCAGTCCCCAGCAACCAAAAACAAACAGGCTCCCTTGGCTTGGATTAACTTGACCGACTTAGGAATGGAATGTAGCGCCGATGATGTGCTCAATAAGAAGTTATAATTTGCATATCGTCGTATCGTATAGATTTCATATCTCATATCCTAATAAATATGTTTTCGCTCCTAGCCAAATGCCGATTGTAAAGTAATAATGTTATTTTCCATTTCATTTTATTGTTTAAAGCCGCCTCCAACACTGTGTTGTTGATTTGATCAAAGGGTTCAGATTCAACTAAAGAATCATTTATATTCCGTATGCCGCAGAGCAGAAATGCTGCTGTCTATCGGAAGTTTCCCTTTTGATTTCTTGACCAGTATTGTACGCGATCTACCTTGCTCCGGCATTGCCAGCTTCAAAAGGTTTATGCGGCCTGACCCTTGCTACAGGTTTGTGCATTTTAAACATGAACTCTGACATCTATCAAAAAATTATATTACTCGAATAAAAGCTACTATTCCGAATATCAAAATCAGTAACTTTTGTCCGAATTTTTTTAGGGGTCAGGTAGTATTTCCCAAGTCCTTCCGCCTTGTCGATACGGGTAAAAGGTAGAGCGCACGCTAAAACATTGGATATTGGATACCTTGATTTTTTACCATAAGGCTTAAGAGATAGCATATAGCTTCTTCATTTGCCAAATCCAATGTTCATTACTGAGCCTGAATGAGACCTACTAACTCGAAGCAAATGGTCCACGTCTCATCATCAGTGGACTTGGTTGAAAACAATGTGCTCACAATATGCACGGTCTCTCTCCTGAGGGAGGTGTGTCTAGTGAAAGGAAGAAAGGTTTTAATTACTTCTTCAAACCCATTACCACTTTAATGAGACTGAATTCACTTAACACTTTAGTACAGACACAGTTTACTATTCAGCTCAGAATCAGGGCTCACGGCATTAACCAAAACAATTAACAAATGAGGCGAATCTTCTGCTCCTACTGCATGATTCGCTTGATTTTTTGCCTGGTTTAGTATACATGTATTTGATTAATTTTATTCTTTATTGTGAAACATGCGCCAAACTTTTTGATACATATTAAATGCCCCAGTCCTATTTCTAGAACTTGATAAAATTTTGATGGCGTATTAGTTGTTTCAGTATGTATAAACCGTAGAGTGTACATTTTAGTGTACCGAAATCCGAGGAACATGATTTTTAGGTTTTGTTATTCTAGATGTATGTCCTAATAGAGATGCACCGATAAATCGACCTGTTTTCCGATTTTGCCTGTTATGGGTTATTTAGATTCCACCGATTACAGGACATATCTACTGATTATTCGGTGCCGATTATTGTCTTCTAAACTTTACCGACTAATTTACCCGGCCGATCATGAGCAGAATTTATACCTTCAGGAGTTACTATATAGATGGCCAGGGCGTTTCTACAAATAAGCTAATCGGGCTTTAGCCCCCCACCCCCCGGCGATACGAAATTGGAAAACGCGATTGAAGGCGTAATAAACATTTCTGTTTTTACGTCGTTTTAAAACCTTGACCAAAATTTTGAAGTTGAATATTTTTAGTCTAATCAAGAGCCAAATTCTAGAAACTCGCATGATGGCTAGATATCTATTACTGTATAGGTATGCGTTATTATTTGATTATTCGCAGCTATGCTTAATTGCATTTCTAATTCCTACCCAATTCAATTTTAAATTTATCTTTACTGGGACACGACCATCTTAACATAACGGGTCTTGGGTCTTCAGTTTTAGTGTATAGCTGATAGGCTGGTTTACTTTCAATTATTAGTATTTACTCCGTTTATTGTCTTTACATGAAATGAAGTCCCCAACAAATCACTCTTGTGGTAATGGCCCCATGTTCACATTCTCATTTCTACAAGCCATAAAAATCGTAGGGAGATTTTTACGGCTTTCATAACTAATTTCACCCAACGGCACAATGTTCAATTACATTACAAATTACAATGGGATTCTTTTTTTTTTTTGCAAAAAAATGTAGTTTAGTATGTATAGGTATGGATAATAGAGTGAAGAGGTTTTTCGCAAAACAATTCACCCATCAAATGTCAGTCAGTCAGGCTGCATTGAATGACATGAATGACTGCAAGCAAGGGTCAGGGTTTAGAATGAGGCGGAATTCGCATGCAATCGAAAATGTATGTAGGTAATACTTACACATCTGAATATGTGTAACTCTAACTGTACCCTGAATGTTTGTCCAAAAAAATTAGTGACCGATGTATGTTATTGTGTAAGAGGTATTAAAATATTGCCATTCTTTCGTCTCTGCCTTCGGGACACAAAACACAACTAACAGTTTACTACATAACTCTCTGCATATGTAAATATTAAGGCTATTCTCATTTTTTGAAATTTAGCGGTGTCTCGTAATGTTCCCGAATGGATATACCCGCTAAAATTCAAAACATGATATTAGCCTTAAATATAGGAAATTACATAAGATGCTTTTTGAATTGGGCTTTGCGTGTGCCTAGGCTTTTGGCGTGACAAGGCAAGGCGAGGCAGCTGTCGATTGTCTTTTCCGTCTTATTGAAGTACAAGGTACAGACAGAACAGACAGCGTCTCTGTCTGTCTCTGAGCATTGTTGACTTGACTAATCTTAAGGATGGTAAAAGCCGGTTTATTTATCGACATTCGGCATGGGTCTCTCCTATTGCTTTGTATTTGTATTTATTGTAATGCAAATGCGAGTCAAGAACTTCTGCAAGCTAAACTGTGCAGTCAGAGGGATTGTTATTAATATTATTAGCACGAATTGAAGTAGCAATTATTTGTTTTCTTTTCATGAGGGAATCCGGATTTTTTACTGTTAAATACATATGATTACTCCGTGAGAATTATTTCTCTTTGCGTGTGCTCAAACGTTTAATTTGTAGCGTTTTTATTGAGGAAAGGTGTAGGTAGGTACTTCCAAGACGAGATTGGAGCTTCAGATCCCTGTGTTCTGCGGACGAACGAACTACGTACTGTACTGTCATCAAATATCTTACTTTACACTGTATTCTTTTCCGTGTTTGGATTTGGATATCTAACTTAACATCTTGAGAATCCGCTTTCCAATGTCTACAATACTTATTTCAATTTCCGAAGTTAGAATTTACACTATACACCAGGCCATATTGAATATCTACACCTAATTTTTGCTGTGAAAGTACAAATTAACTATAATCTAAGGTTAAAATTACAATTGTCCGGCGTAAAATGTAGCTTCCAATGATAAATCAAAGAAAGCTGTATTTTCTATTCTGACTTAAATTAAATATTTAAATTTGTCAGAATTTGGGTGGTAGGATGAGTTTAAAAAACGAGTTCATCCAGCTTCCTCTGCCCAATCTGCTGCTGCTGCAAGGATAGTAGGGATGAGTTATTAGCCTTGAGAAGATGTCGGCAATCCATTCGAAGAAAGTGGAGCCGTGAATTTCCTCTAAATTGTTATTTTTTTTTTTACTATTGCACGCATGTTGCCACTGTTGATGTTGAAGGGACATACCTACCTAGGTAGTATGGTAAAGATGATTACTTTGCCTGCTTGCATGTATTAAAGATCCTAATTGCAAGTACACAGAGATGCCATCGTCTTAATCGGGGTTACGCATATTTTCCTTGAAGGTACACACACACATTCTGACTATATACGCAATTTCTGAAAAGTTTCTCTTAGTGAGGATTAGTGGAGTTCAGATGTGCCATGTATCACGTTACACTACTTTTCCAAGCCATCGCCGTTAGGTAATTAAGGCAATTTATGCGTAGGAAGTTCAGTTAGACCAATTATGTGCGTATATCTCAGAATGATTTGAAATGGATCTGTATCAAATCCCTCTCGTTTTCATTTTCAGTAAGGTTAACAATTCAACAACGCCTTTCCTCTGACTTACATACCTTTGAGCATTTTATTTTGATTTCGGCACGTGTGTGATGTCTAGGCTCTCCTGTCTCATCATTTCTACATAACGTTCCGGAATGCATATTTCACCACGTTTGCGGTTAATCGGAGTCTGAGCACGGTAATTCTTGCATTTGTTAATTCAATCTATAGTACAAGCGTTTATGGAATGTTGCATACTGGAATAGTAGACATTATAGTTAGTTAGTCATCGATTTCTCGAAGTAATGTTAGAATTTGTTTCGAATTTTGTGGTAATATCGCGGGCGATTGTATCCCGTGGCGGTTGTATCGCAATGACAAATCATCGCAGAATATCTTTATCGTAAGAGCGTTTATTTCTAGCCTAACCTAAAGAAGCATATATACTCGATACTTTTGCACACCAATTCACAGGTGCGATACATCATAGGTACTTGCGATACTTGGTCACTCTGCTCACCGCGGTACTTTGTCGTGTAATCAAAAATACGTTGAACCCCATACAAATGTTATGAAAATGGTCCAAATAAGCTTTTATTATCAAATCAGGCAATGAACTTTTATGTTCAGAAGCCAAATATTTATACCATGTAACGATTTAACTGTTTTGAATTGTTGTTCAAGTAAAAAAGCGTTTCTCTCACTAAACTGTCCATATTTGGCAAATTCGAAAGAAGGATTGTTGACTTATTACCAGACAGCGGATAGGTAGGCACTAAAAAACGCCGTTTTAGGCGCCTATTAGGCTCAATCAAACCGTCGAAATAGGTCAAATTAGGCCCAATAGGTTTTTATTTTTTAAAAAAGGTTCCAAAATTTCATTTCTCAGTTGCA
>JAQFYT010003015.1:0-11589 GCA_034694925.1 Ceratophysella denticulata
TACTGACGAGTTATCTCCTTTACCTTTTTATTTTTTATCCGTGCGCAAATAGTAAGTTTTGTTTCATTCCGTAGGTAAATGCAAGTCATAGTTAAATCCATAATAAGTAAAAAGCACTGGCAACGACATGGACTAACAAATAAGTAAAGTTAAATGATCGACAACGAGTAAAATCAATTAGGCATGTAGAAACTATATAATAAATATGTTGATTTATAGAGCGGAAGCGGATTAGAGCGTACTTAGCGAAGACACTGCTGATAAGCATGATACGTTAAATGCCACGTGTACTTTTGAGGGTCATAGGTCAGGCATAGTTTCATGTGTGATTTTAAATTTGAACCTCGGAATTATTCAGCGATTCGGTTTGTACTAGCTTTATCGCAAAAGAAATAAGTACTTTAATTTTAGCCAGTTAGTAGTATATGTAAACATTCACAGAACTCCATCACGTACGGTATTTCCATGCCTATCATGTATTTAACTGTACTATGCATGCATGCAAAATACCAATGATAATAAGCTTACAAATGAAAATGACCCAAAGACCCGAGCTGTAGATGCTAATAACAACCCATCTTTTAATCCGTGACCCAGATTCTAATTCGAAATTCCATGTCGTAAAAATAACGCCAGACAGTTTTGATTTACATAATCTTTAAAAGTGAATAAAACGCAAGGACAGTACAGGTTTTTTAGGGCCGCTTGGTCGTTTTCCCAGGTTTTTTTTTGGAATACGATACACTTCCGGAATTTTAAGCAATACTTGAAATTCTAAACTCCAAAATTAAAAATTGATTTTAAATAAACCTTAGAACGTGGTAAGACTGGAAAACCGACAAAACTATTCAAATAATCCAAACTATACTCGTCTGCCATGTCTGCCAATTTAAAAGCCTATTGTCCTACTTTTTTTACTATGCTCCGTGCTGTTTGTCATATATCTACGGTGAAAGTCGAATCTAGAATAATAGCAGTTTTTATCGTGTCATTATTAACTGAGAGTAGAAATAGTGTAATAACAGGCGGTAATTGGGTGTTAAACTGAAGCATCAATGTCGAAGTATGACCTTTCGCGTTCGCTTGTAAGAAATATGTACCAAGGCGCAAAGTGTCTAAACATTATGGGACACTCTGTATATCTACTAACCTGGAGAAGATGCAGAGCTCCGGAGCGTTGAAGTGACGGAAGGAACCAGACCGGATGTGTTCGGATGAGTCTTTCCAGTAATGAAATTTCACATGTGGGTGAGGAGCTGGAGTCCGTTGAGGAATTTGACCCCGAGCTCGAGGCATATGATGAGTCAGACAACGGAGAGGGAACACAGTCAGACATGGCCTGTCAAACAATAAAAAATAATATGTTTTTATAAGTCAGCTGTAGGTATTTGGAGAGATAATCAAATCATATTTTTAAAAAATTTTCTTAAAATGAATTCGAGCTTGATTTGATTAGCATTAGACAAATCACAGGGGGTATGCAATTCGCATTATTGACCGTATGATCCAAAGTGTATGATCAATCACGTACAATGATCTGATAGGTGCTTTACGCCGATTTTTAAAACCATTATCTATAAATACTCAGCATCGACGAGTCTAAATAATGGATTAGATATTAGATTGCTTCTGAACATTTATTGTATGCATTTTATTCGGCTGATGTTTCTCATCGCCTGAAATTAGTGATTTTTATAAATAACCCCAAGATTACTTGAGCCCGTATAAGGTTGGACGTTCCGGGAGAAATTTTCATTTTTTTTAACGAATCAGAAAATGATTTAATTTAAACTTCCACATAAATACCAATTTGAGTTACACACTTTTCATTTTTTGTCTTGGCGAAAGCAAAATTACACAATTCAAGAATACACAGTGCTTTGAGCAAGGGCAGAGCAAGCAAACAGTGACGGCTTGTTCAACAATATGCAGTAAAGCTCTATATTGGAAATAAATTCCAACCAACTTTGTCATTTGCGCAAAACATCGAAAATGAAACAAATTTCCTCCGGAATGGCCAACCTTGTGAGCTGGCTATCTAGCTCACCAATCAAACAATCTAGAATAACCCATTGAAATTTGAAATACCTATAAATAGTCAATAGCTGCATAATTACTTGATTATTCTTAACTTTTGCACTTATTTATGACAAATATTCATAAAAATCGCATTGAGCTGACAAAATGTTTTATCGCTCAGTCAGATGCAATATCCTAAAAACCAAAAACAACGCTAGCATGTGTATGTACAATATACAATAACACAGGTGACAGGGAATAGGTGACTAAGCAAAGCATACAGTACACCCAGAACCCAATCAATAGAATCAGTCACCCAATAATTTTCAGCATGCGAGTCTCGTCCCACTTCGGGTTTGTTGACATTTCCTATTTCTTTCCCGAAAGCGGAAAAACCCGCCTTTCCAATAAATTATCCAAGAAACCCTTCCTGATGTTGAGTTTCCACATTGGAAAACCCGTCAACTCAAAGAAGACACTGAACAATGCAATGGTTTGTCTAAAAAACCGATGGATTCAGAATTGAGAATGACATGCGGAAACGGAATACTGTCCAGAGTTTCAGGCAAAGACAACCCGAGTTGATTATTTGATTTTTATCTCCCCATCCAATCCACTATTCACCCTCTCCACGCACTCTGAACTGCAACTGGTTCGAAATACTGCACAGTCCGTCAAGTCTACGCCATGTATAAATAATAGGAAAATCAAATAAGACAAAAAATCGAAATGGTATCTGAAATTAGGTAAAGCGGCTACTCCAAACTCATCTAAATTCATTCAAGATTTGCCAAAATCATTCCTACATGCACCCCGCATTAAAAGGTCAACATATTTTTTTCCTAAATAAATCGTTTTGGATTGGTGAGCTTTCTTTACATATTATAGACAACTTTTGGCAATTTTTGGTGCTAGTTATCCTGTATGTGAGGTTCTAAAGTTTCAAGCTCGGTTAGGGTGAGATAGTAGCCTAAACTACTCTTTTCAAACCAACCCAACCGAAAGTACAATATGAAAATCGTGAGGACCGCATATGCAACTGGCACTCAATTTTTAATATTAAAAATAATTTGAATTTGTATGTGTATTTTACTGCAAATTAACGCCCAATTGTTAAGGGATGTACGCTACGAACTAGCTCTACAGATCCAAGCACACTCAAATTTTTTAGGGTTATTTTTTAAATTATGAAATTTATGGCTGGGATTATGGATTTAATGATAGGATTTAACGTTACGAATATGAATTACAATACCCACCTTGAATTTACAAATCAAGCGTTCTTTGTAGTAGCACACAAATAATTAAATTAACGGCCGCGAGCTCCACAAATTTATTTTCAGTATGTTTAGTGTTAGCAAGTGATTCCTGATCATAATGAGCCGGAAATGTCAAAACCAAGCTGTAAAAATCGTACAAAATACAAACGCAGGTGCAAAGTCACATATCACAAAAGTATAGGTCTAGCCCAAAGTTACAAATGTAACATGTAATACAATTACACTTGCAACTGCATTGAATAAATCCGAATTGAACCCATTCAACATACTCTCCGACAAAATTTACACAAAGCCTTAGCTAAGTATTACTACATATTACGATAATAGCGACTAACCTCCGACTTCCGTAAAAATGTGAGCTCAACACATAGGTCATTCTACATAGAGCGGGTATCGAATCACGATCCATGTCATGCATGCAATGCTTCGGATTGTGAGTTACGAAGGTAAAATGTATTGACCGGAAGCTGGATTTCAATCAGTGCAAGCTGTATATACCCAGATAAATCGTACATACATAGGGAAGACGAGATACGGATGCTGTGCGTAATGAAAATGCCCAGAAAGTTTCAGCTCGTGCTCGTTTACAAATTAGTTCAAAAGGGTAAGTAACTCGTGTATTCTAGGTATGTAGACTGGATTGGAAGAAACAAACAAGTGAACACATCGTGAGCTAATAAAGGGCAGTCAATCTATCACTATAGTACAGAAATTCATGGTCAATTCGGCCCTGGTCAATTCAACTTACTTACGTTATTTCTCTATGTACCTAATATACAGATATATGTTATGTTAGGATCGGAGACTGTTTGAAAGACAGAATAATCGAACACCTAACATAACCGAATTTAATCATAAATTATGAGCGCATTTGGGTTAGGTCAACGTTAGAAAGAAACGATGATTTAATATATTTTATTTCACAAATTTGCTAATTTATCTTGGATTCAGCAGTATAGTAAACTAACCCAACCCTGTTAAAATGGGTACAGCTAGCTTGGATACCTAAGGTTAGGTAATGAAAGAATTAATTTGGGGCCCAGTCTAATTCCCACATTAATTTTAATATTTTATTTTTTCCAGTGGTAGTTTTTTATTTCGGGCAATGGGCGATTTTGGGCTCGGATTGCAATATATTTCCATTTACCTACTTATGCATACTTAAGTATTCAAATGCGTCGTTTGAAACAAAAAATTGCCGAATTGCCCAGTAGGAAATAACGGCATACACGGCATATATCGTACACATTCAGTATAAATACGGATCCAGCCAGAGAATTCAATAATACGGAAGTATTGGGGGAGACAGGAGTCTGTCTGTGGGGGGTTCTGAATGAGGCCTGTCAAGTCATTCAAAGTGGACTAATCACTTTCGGCTCAAACTTTAATTGATCCCCTGCTCAGCCTCTCGCTCTTATCTCCCTCAACCAAGCGTCTACTAACGAAGAAAGGAAGGCCTAGAAAACAAAAGCATTCTCCTATATCTATCCAGATTCCAGACAAGTCAACTGACTGCCTCGTCTCAAATGAACCTTCCAGTACTAACTTACTGGCTTGAACTGACTTGACTACATCTACAGATATTTTTTTCGGGAGAAAGCCAGGCAAACAGAAAAATACGCTGAGGAAAAATAGGAACTTGCTCTAATCTCAGGCAGGCTGCTGGTTGTTCAATCTAGTCTCACGACAGAACGCCGCGTGCGGTCAAATCAAACGTGTAGAACAGGCGAATTACGCAATCTTCATTAAAACTATTAGGCAACCAATGTACCGCGTAGCCACAATTGAGGATTTACAGGTAAATAAGTGCCGTATTTGCGGTATTTATCCAATTAATAGCTCTAAAATAGCTTATTAAGATTACCACCAAAGCTAAAGATGCAAACGAAATTGTCATAAACATTCATTTTTATACCTAACCTTCCTACCTCATTGCCAGCAAAGATCTGTCACAAAACCCGAAAGCCTAGGGGAAACAAAATGTAATTTTCCTTCGTTGTTGTACTAATTTGAACATACTCGTACCCTCGTACCAGGCTAGACACAGATATATTCAAAAGCTTCGGGAACGAAACGCCGAAGCAAAAGGTCTATATCGTTTAAGCTGGGTAGCTGTTCTAGAGACTGAATTGAATTCAATGCTCCCGACTAACTCGCCTTAAACAAGACTCAGATGGACTTCCTCATCTCTCAAGTATAGCGAGTCACAATCGAATGAGACAAACAACAAGCGAAAACGAAGGAATGGCAGAAAATACGAAGCAAGACACATACGCTTTTTTGGAGAAAATAAAATAAGCCGGAAAAGACTGTCTCAGAATCGGCTTGAGCTTTGAGCAAAGAGTACAATGGTCCCGATATAGCATGCGATCCTGGGATAGCAGATTTTTTCCCCAACCCAACCGTCTTATCGTTCTTTGCTTTCGTTATAAAATCGTATCCAATCGGGTGATCGCAGGCTGTATCAGTACCAGAATAACATTGTAGAGAAAGACGGCGACGACAGTGATCTGATAAAACCCAGCCGTCGTCGTCGTCATTGTCAAGTCCCTTTGACTCGGGGATTCGACGATTCGAGATCAGACTGAAGTCTGGAGACTCTGAAACTCAATTCATCTTTCCGATTGAAATCACAATGTGTCCTCAATAATTCACATCACTTCCGTTTGCAGTTCTACGACCAAAAAATCAATATCTATCATGCTAAATGTTATGCTAGTCGAAAGGGTGAACGGATTTTGACCTATAACCCGTATTTTGGGCTATTTTTATTGGACAATTTTCCGCATATAATTAAGGTTAGGTTCAAACTACGAAGAAAACAGGGTTTAGGATTTTAAATATTAAACATCAAACTTGCAACAAACAAGCCTAGCGTGATTTCAGAAAACTTAACCTGACATTTTAGACTAACCTAGAAAAGTTCTACCCCCAAAACTCAAAAGACATTACAAGAGACACGGAGCCCGAATGAGATCTTTGTTTTTTATTTGGAATTTTTACTCAACTATATAATTCTTTTACTATATTCGGCATTGCAGTCAGCTCAGCAGTTTTTGTTTATTTAAACCAGCGAGGTAAGTACATATATTTAAATCGCGAAACAAAAGCGCGATTTTCTAGTACGTACACACGGCTAGCTGTAAAATCTCAAAGTGTGACTGCATCCGTCCAAGATTTTGCATAAATCACGTTTTTCGGCATAAAAATAAGGCAGCTTTCCCCCAAAGAACTGGTAAAACAATATCGCCGTTGTCGGCTGTCGCGGTGGTGCTATGTGTACGTTACATGTAGCTGTAATTACTTTAAAACAAATGAAAAGCAGGATCTCAAAAGAAGACGATGCGTATCCCCCCGTCTCTGTTCGTCTTAGAAAATTAATTTTCAGCAATGCACTTTCTTAATTGAATTCTACACTTTACACATTTAGCTTACAGGCCGTAAATCAACTTAAATCCTTTCATCTTCTCAACAATTCTAAACAAGAGCTGCACGAGACACTACTGCGTGCCGCGTATAGGGACAATGACATTGAAAATCACTTCCAGAGCTTTACCAGTTCCACATAGTTCCATCTCAATAAATTTCAATTTCACGAGTAATTATAGCCCACCCCCTTCCATGCTTTAACTTAGGGGCCTTTGACTTCAAAAAGACGATTATGCCGAAACAAGCTTAAACTTAAGCTCTTGTGCAGAACAAAAGGTGAAATAACTAACAATGAGATGAGGATGAAACTGACTGGAATTCTGAATTCAATCCTAATATCCTCGTTCATTGACGCCCAATTCCATACATCTTCATTTTCGTGCATTATGCTGGGTAGTACAACTGGATTGGATAATGCAGTTTGAGAGACTTTCACTGTCAATTCGGCCTCGGCCGTTTGGCTCAGCAGATGTTTACATGTTAGGAAGAATCCGGATCCGAGCTCCAAATAATAGTCCATTGGCCGAAATGAAAAAAACGACCACTACCCGAAATAGAATTAATGTGGCAATTAGAC
This sequence comes from Ceratophysella denticulata, assembly GCA_034694925.1. Classification (NCBI taxonomy): domain Eukaryota; kingdom Metazoa; phylum Arthropoda; class Collembola; order Poduromorpha; family Hypogastruridae; genus Ceratophysella; species Ceratophysella denticulata. The sequence continues at coordinate 7,306 of JAQFYT010003015.1, forward strand.
TGAACGGAGCAAATTAATCCTTTCATAACGTAATCTTAGTTATTACAAGTTAGATTTTAGCAAGGTTAGGTTAGTTTATAATGTTACTGAGGCCAAGAAAACTTAGCAAAATGCGTTTAATAAAATTGAATAAACCATCGTCATAACCTAATTTAACTTTACCAAAAATCGATCATAAATTGTGACTAAATTATGTTATGTAATGTTAAGTTAGGTTTTCGAGTATTCCGCCTCTCAAACATATAGGTACATATTTCGGGCATTTGCAGTTTTCGGGCGTTCTGATCCTAACATAAAGTACAATTTTTTTATACACACAAAAATAAAACGCAACATGCTCGCTCCTTTCGCCAATTATAATTTTTTGTTTGCCACTATTAATAGCTTTAATTTTTTTAAAAAGTTTTCATTCTCTTCCATTAGTTGAAAACTAAAAATGTATGCGCTATCTGGTAGTTGTGTTCAAGATTATTTGAAATCTTGGTTGTGTTAGCTAATGGGCAAAATATGGCCCAGGCTTGGGGCCCAGGGTAACTTCCAGCCTTTGTCCAAAAGTCCTAGAACTCGTACTTCATATTATGAATATTCTGTTTGCATAGAGATGCCCGCATGGCTGGAGAATCCATTATTTCAATTTTCAAATAGTCAACTTCACCCCTCTTGAGCATTACAAAATTATAATCGTAATCCTCTTGCCAGTCCAAACCAAAAGAGCTCAAAACCTGAAGTATCCAAATCCCCCTGCCTCACCCTAGCCAAAGACCACGACCACCCTTTTCCAAATATTATTTCTACAGCTTCGGAGTATTCTTCCTCAGTCCTCAGCCCATAGAAGGTGATTGAACGAAGCTGAGGTTTTAAATCCTTCGCTTCCCTTTCATCATTCATTAGATTATTACCAGAGCTAGGTATTGTCCCTGCATGAATGCACCCAGAAAAGGGCGACTTACATAGTTCAGAGGGCTTTAAGCCTTCATTTCATAGAGAATCAATCCTGTTCCAACATTAGAATTATACGTACAGAATGAATATTACCCGATCTGCAAACCTAGGTTCGGTTGACGAAAATCAAGAGCATTTGTCGAAAAATGAAACCATTAGGTTTGACCCTTCAGCTTTTATCAAGGCAAAACACGAAGACATTGAAGATGCGGCTGAACGGGTGGCATTTTTCGATGCATTGAGAAAATTGAATGTGCAACTGAAAACAGTAAGACTTTTGCATTGAGAACTGGAATTCCACCCAAAGGAAAATTGCTCTATAATTCTATATGTTAACTTAAACTAACCTGTTGAACGGATCAATCTCGTCTGCCAACGTTTTAACCCAACCTAACGACTCAAATCAAATTTACTGCAATTTCAGGTATAGTGCGGAATTCCATTTCTCAATACGCGATTCTATTTTCTCAATGCACGTTAATATAGGTATTTACCGAAATCGCTCTGATTTTGCAGTAACGTCACTAAACGAACAAACACACAACTCCCGGACATCAAAACTTCCCAGGTTCTCAAAAATTAGACGGGCGGGAACTGGGGGAAATAGTAAAAATAAATCCATAAAACCAGATTACGATCGCCAAACCACCCACTCCCACAGACCTTAAGCTCTGCCCCCGCCGGATTTTGGTATTAAATAAATGACGACCTCAGACGTTCACTTTCGAATGAACAGCGCTGATCATCATTTTACTTGAAGTGTCCAAGTATTCGGATTTTAGCCCTTTAATCTCCTATTCAACAATTCGTTATTAATATTTGCTTTCCGTCGGGTTTTACTCGAATGAATTCGCCAGGACAAGCCTGGACAACGGGCAAATTCGGACTGGAAAATGCCTTGGCTCAACGTCGTCCAACGCCAGTTTGGCAGATTATCTGATCGAAAGGGAGGTTGATTTGACAACGTCGACTCTTGGTTGCACTCAAGCTTTGTGAAGTCAATCGCGCTGCAATAGTTGCAAACAGTTCGGTTACACCTAGTTCACTTACACAAGTGTATGAATTCTTAAACTACAGACATTACCGTGTAGGTATACAGTTGATTTCGATTACATAAATATGGTATCACGTTTATATTGCGTTATGCTATGCAACAGGCTAGCATAAAAAAGAGCTACCGCTTAAACTGCCCATAAATAATTCAAAAATGTCCATAAGGATTGCCCATATAAGGTTTTGCCTTTTTTCCCTGATTCACGTTTACCCATATAAAAACGCATAACCTAACCTAACCTACCAACGCCTAACCTATCTACCATTTAAACTGCCTCTAATTAGTCCTGTTTTTCCTATGGGCAAACGTGATTCCTGGAAAAAAGGCAAAACCTGTTATCCTTATGGACATGTTTTGAATTTATGGGCAGAAAAATAATAGGACCAATCGATCAAATCTGCTTTTAATAAAGAAAGTTGCGCTAAAAAGTCACGGTTTCGATAAAATGATCCACAATCATTTAATTATAAGCTAACATACAGAAATCAATGTATGCGTGTTGTGTTTGCACGAGCTATATTGGTACATAGTAGGAAAGGGTGCCAATTTAAGTAGCCTAATTAAAACAACTTTTGGCCTAAACTCTTTAACAACTTTTATCCTAAATAGACAACTTTTTCATCTGTATCCTGGATTTTTAAACCTAGCTTAACCTAATCACACTTACTCTAGTCTACCCTGAATTTTCTTCACATGAATCACCAAATTAATTTCGAATATTGATTACCGATTTTTTAGGTAAAAAGTTGTTAAAAAGTTTAGGCGGAATATATTGATTCATTAGAAAATATGGCGCTTTCGCCTCATGGTACCTATGTAAAGTTGTTTGGCAGCGCTTGCTTGCTCGAAACAAACTATCGTCAGGATACCCTGACCTCTTGCCACAAAAAATGTGTTTGTAACCGACGTCGTCCTGCTGACGTGGAATCACCAACAATGAGATGATGACTGGATGTTGACTCAAGGGCAATTACACGGGGATTGGTGGATGAAGCTCCTTATGAATCGGGGCATGCCGTGGTTGAAGTGCGGATTTGAATCCGGATAAAAGCCCTGCCTCCTGGTTTGAGTTGAGATACCTAGCTAGGGAGGATGATGGTGAAGTGGGGAAAAGCAGAGGAGTGAAAGGAGGGTGGTGAGGACAAGAACTTGGTTGGGACCAAGAAGGACAGAATTCGGAGTTCTGATTTGGGTTTTCGTTTCGAACTCGCGTCTTCTTGTCGAGAAGTGGTGGGAAGAGGACTTAAGTAGGAGACTGAAAAGGAGACTCTTATTAATTTCCCTCTCTTCGTCTTGAGACGAAGGCAGGGAAGGAGTAGCCAGAGTTAATTAAACAGCACGCATGAATAATTATTAGCATTAGTGCACTTCTCTCCTCTGCTCCTCGCTCCTGGGAGAAATAGTTTTGGAAAGCCACACATTTGTATCCATGTCGAGTCCCCACCACCACGTCTCGGATCCCTTTCCTCCTTGGTCCCCAAAAAACACGGCAGAACAAATCACGACATTTACCTTTTCCCTCAAAACTGGGTGGTGGATGGAAGGAGGAAACGGCTCAAGTGCTCACGGTCCCAATGAAATAGAACAAAGGAGGACAGGGAGAAGACATTTATTATCCGAAGACTCCACCACAACACACGCACGGATCCAGAGACCATAAGTATAGACAAATGCTTGAACGGATCTGTCACGGTAGCCAGCTTAACATGGAATCTTACTATTCCCAAGGCTACTGCTTCGGTTTTGAACATCTGGGAGTGAGTGGTAGGGCACAGCAACCAATGCATTTAATCTAGGTCAATTTTATTTGCATAGTACAAGGAGCAGGTTTTAAATGCATGTGGTATGGATAATATTTAACCTCTCCGAAAGTATTTGCTTAACAGCTTAAGCATTTAACGTAATGGATTTATTCAAAAAAAATTAACCCGTTTGGTCAAAAAAGGCAGGCACTAGTGGCGTACTGTGTGACAAGTAAAGTTACCGGAAACTTTCGCTGACACAGTTCCACAAAAGGAGTCAATTACTCCAGAATTCTCAAAGATAACGTGTTTAAGTGAGTGCATTCGAAATGAGGAGAAATGGAATAAGAACATGAATAAATCCATTTAAATAAAAATATATTACACAAATAGGAAAGTCCAAGGATCCTCCTCCTGCTCGTATCTTGTACTAAGCTTAAACCGTGGCATGGCGAATTAAAGTTACGTAGAAAGAAACCAGCATGGAGAGTCGAGAATTATCTGATAGACAATCTAGAAAAGAATCTGACTGCCACGGAAACACAA
>JAQFYT010003016.1:0-11586 GCA_034694925.1 Ceratophysella denticulata
ACCAATCTTGTACCGGGTCCGGGAACATCTATTTAAATACATGAACCACAGATCTTTACATAAACATAATGGTGCTTTAAACGTGGACATAAAATGAGACATAGCATGGACATTGCCTTATGCCCCAACCGCAACGCCGCAAGGACAAGCATCCCTTCTGGTCCAAAACTGCCGCAAGGCAGGTTTTAAATACTGAGGTGCATTTTAACGTAAATTTTTTTTCACTTGTGTGTAAGTAAACGCTGCTGGATGTTTCTACTTCTGAATACTTCTTCTGAATCTTGTGAAACGAACATAATTCACTTTTGTACCGAAGTAGGATATATTTTGGTCATATGCAGTATTTTAGAGGTTCTTGAGTTTTAGATATTATCTCTCTGAGGCAGCTACATTTTATCTTTTATGTGACCTTTCGTCTTTTTATCTGGTGTTACAGCCCTAAGCTTCAATGTGTTACGGACTGTGACCATTGACTATTTAAGCAAATTTTCATGTAATTTGCACTTATATTTTCTAAAGCATACAGTACAGGTAAGAAGATTGTGCTATAACTGACTGATTTTATTGAATTTAAGCACAAACCACTCCAATTTCACAATCACTTTGACGCTTAGAAGCAGTTTTGCAGATAAATATAATACCATTATGTACAGTACGGCAAAAATACAGAAACTTTTATTCTATTATGACCATTTAGAGCTGAATTTACCTATATTTCGACCAAATTTGTTTCAAAACTTAATAATATAATAACAAATAACATATAATAATAACATATAATAACATATAATAACATATAACAAAATAATATAATAAATTAATATAATAAAAATTTAATTAATTTTCAAATAACTATTAATTTTTTTTTTAATAAATTGAATAATTTTCAACCTGAATTTTGTTTTTTCTTATTTTATTGACTTTAAGTTAGGATTTAAGACTCGGCCAGAGCTGACGTGTCTTGATTTAGCTCCTCCATAAAGTAAATTCAAAAGTTAATAGTGAATTCAGTCGAGTTTTTAACGCCGTCGAGAGCAGACGTGTCTTGAATAAGCTCTGCGTGAAGCCGCAGGATAGTCAGTCGAGTTTTAAACCCCGAGGAGAATGGACGGGTCTTGAATTAGTTCCACTTGAAGTGATAGCATTGTCACTCCAGTTTTGAACGCCGAAGAGAGTAGACGTGTCCTCATTGAGCTTCGCTTAGACCAACTGTATAAACGGTCGGGTTTGAATGCCGACGAGAGTAGACGTACTTTTTGCTCCTCTACACTTGTGAAGTCACAATGGAAGTTTTTTCATTTCCTATAAACAAGCATACTACGGGACTAGAACTGGACCAGTTCAACTTGCCACCAACCAAACTTTCTACAGTTTCGGATAAGTACAAGAGTCGGGCTAAACCAACTTGTGATTGATCAAAATATAACAACTACATTTTTAGTTTCCCGGAATTTAGGGTCGTTTATCGACCTACACGACTCTTTGCTCTACGTCCAGTCCAAAATTCAAAAAGCAGATGGTTCAGTTTGGACTGACGTGGACCCTGATGTTCAGGAAATTTGTTTTCGCACACTTTATTTGAAGACGTCAAGGAATGGTTGAATGATCAACTCGTATCATCAAGTGAAACGTTGTATCTATACACAGCATAGATGCAAACTCAACTAAATGTCGGCGTACTGTACTGATAGCCCGAAATTCAGAAATTGTATGTTACATCTGTAAGAACCGAACATGTTAAGTATCAAACATTAAACATCCAATTATTAAATAACTAAATGTCGGCGAAGGAGTCAAGACTAGTAAGCTTAGCAGTAGTAAGTAGTAGTAGTGACTTAGTAGTGCTAAATTTACTACAAAGATACTGGCCCTGATGATTATACCGCGGCCAATGATAGGTTTTTCACGCAACTTGCACTTGCAAAACACGGCAAGCAATTTGAAATATTTGGAAGACTTAATGATGCCATGTTTGATCAAAAGCGGTACATTTCAAATATAATTCAAGTGAATTGAGCTTGGTCGAAGTGAACCAAAGTTTTGCTTGTCGAGTGCAACTGGACAAAACAATGCGTCCCGCGTCAATATTGACGAAATTGCCTATACCTCAGAATACGAGTTTTGTAAGGTGAAGTTTAACAGCAACAACATCGTCATAAAGGTGTACGTAGGGCACCTGCTTACCATCATACACCTGTTTCCGCCCGCAGCGGAACCTGGACCACACAACCCAAGTCATATAATTTGGTCGCGTTTGGACCAGTTCGAGTTTTAGTCGAACTCCATTCTGTCCACAACAGCGGCAGATTCATCCGCAAGATTCCTCCCTACACTCACTTGCCCACCAACAACTACTTCTGGCGTCTGGAGTTCCAGGAATTTTAGAGCAGAAAGCCAAATAGACAGCACCAATCTCATTGCTCATCCACATCGTCACCTCCCCGTTTGGACACACAACAGTGACGTGGAAACATCGCTCTATAGAGCCATCGAGGGACAGACCAAAGGACTCACCTTGGTCAGAATCTCGGACGTCCATGCGAACGAGGCTTAGGCATGAGAAGGCTCCATACCCAGCATTGGAGCCGTAAGTCCAAAGCTTCATCAGACAAAATAAAATTTTTTGAATGTCTTGTTTGACTCCAGGTCAAATTCTCGAAAACCCGATTGTCGAAAACTGGGGGGAAATGGGGAAAATGAATCTTGAAAATTGTTTGCCCGTTTGTCAAAAAAAAGTAGTTTTTTCATCAATTTCTAATCATTTTCTCATCATTTTCCCCACAATTTCCCCCATTTTCCCCACCATTTTTTCGACAATCGGGTAAGGAAAAAAGATGATAACAGCTATCTTAAAAGATAAGATTTATAGGTAAAAACAGCTCAGAACTTCAGTAGAGCTTAGACTAGAGAGCCGAACACACATTATTTCTGTGAGAGTGCTATTTTTCTTAAAATTTTAAATGGCTTCTAAGCACAACTTGTATACTTGTAACTATAAGGACAGAGTAACCAGTAAACTCTCATTTTGCCGTTGTACATATACGCGAAACAAAGTGTTTAGTGGTAAAAAAGGTGACACTTGGTATTTTATTTGTGACCAACGGAATATGTGCAAGGCAAAATACACTAGAAATCCGGATGGGACTTGGAAACAAGGCAAGGATCACTGGACCAAGAGTGTTCATTCGACTCACCAACCGAATTTTGATAGGACGGAAGCGGAAATGGCATTGGGAATCACGCGTCCACCTATGTGGAGATTCATGCTACTCATGTGTAAATTTCAGCAAAATACTGAAAACTCGCTTAATTAAATAGAAGCGGGAGGACCACCAAGACTGCAGCGACGCCTTAACGTCTAAGAAACCACCGCTTAGTTGAAACATGTAGCTTGTACAGTAGTCGCTTAAAACAGTTAAATTTCGTAACTGGATAACTAGAATAACACTTCATGTTCCTGATTTTAATTGAACTACATTCTACATTTGAGTTTTGATTTTTGACACTGATAATTATGATCACTTTTGAATAAATTTTTTCGACAATTGGGTGACCATTTTTCGAGAAATAGACCTGCGTTTTTTTGTTTTCCCCATGCCCCATTTTCCCCAATTTCGACAATCGGTTTTCGAGAATTTGACCGCCTTCCGTCTTGTTTGCGTCCCCTGTCCTCCCACTATCCCGCATACCGGCACGAGGACAGAACGGTCCCCATTCTAATCTCGTTTAACGGTGCATGCTGAAGCACAACGATTGCGACGCGGGAGTGTTCTGAGTCCAGTCGGCTTCGGCTACCCGGTCACATTCTGCACCAAACAATTATACAGATAAACCTACGCCCAGGGTTAGGTTGAAGACTTTAGCTTCTCGCCCGTGGTCTACACCAAACCACAAGCAAAGCTGTGGTCCTCGCTCCACTCCGACCAGTACCGAGCTGGGAGTAGTGTCGCACTCATGCAATTCAGTGTCCAGGAGGCGGTAGGGTACTGAGGAGGAGGAACATTTCAACAACAGGTGGCTGATAAACACACCCTAGTGTAGCCAGCAATGCATCACCCGTGTGCCCGCTGTCCAGCGTACGCGGGAAGGAAGACTTTAGTTCTTTCCATCATCGGTCCTCGTCAACGTCGAACTAGCTCCACTCCACCAGGGTTGCCAGATCGTGCAACCAATACCTCACCAGCGTTGCCAAACTGTGCTACCTCTGAATTGCTAGTGCTACTAACTTCCTACGACGGTGGAGCTGGCATACATCGCTAGTGCTACTACCTTACTCCGTCTGTGCAGCTGGCTTCCATCTAGGTGCTACTCTCTTCCTCCGCCTGGGCAGCTGGCCTCCATTCAGGTGCTACTGGCATCCTCTGCCTGTACAGTTAACCTCCATCGCTAGTGCTGCTAGCTTTCTGCGCGTGCAGCTGACCTCCATCGCTAGTGCTACTAGCTTTCTCCGCCTTTGCAGCTGGCCTCAAATGCTAGTGCTACCAGCTTCCTCCGCCTGTTTAGCTGACCTCAATCGCAAGTGCTACTAGCTTACACTGCCTGTGCAGCTGTCTTCCAACGCTAGTGCTACCAGCCTCCTCCGCCAGTGCAGCTGAATTCCATCGCTAGTGCTACTTGCATCCTCCGCCAATGTAGCTGGTTTCCATTCACAGTAATCTAGGTTCTCATCCAGCTCTACACCACAGTGATCTGGGTTCGACCGCTTAATCACCTGGCTCTACACCCCACTGATCTTGGTTCCATTGCCTGTAGACCTTATCCATCATCATTATCACATCCTTAGATCATCCTCATATCATCACATCATCTCCACATCATTCCCGCGTCATTACCATATCATCTTTAGTCTCACGTCCATCAGTGGTTTATACTCTTCCACCCCTGTCTACCAATGACCAGACCCGTGCTAGGGTCAATTCACACATGTTTAGCCTCATGTCCATCAGTGACATAGGTTTCTCCTCTCTTGTCCACCAGTGACCAGACCCGTGCTAGGGTGAATGCACAAATCTGAACATTATGTTCATCAGTGGCATAGGTTCCTCCTCTATTGTCCACAAATGACAAGACCCGTGATAATGTGAATGCACATATCAGAGCCTTATGTTCATCGGCATAGGGCGAGAAGCGGATCAAATCGACAGATCAACCAAAGCTCCTCCACTCCTGTCCACCAATGTTAGGAAACAAACTTCAACACCGTCTACCCCTATTTCCAAATCAGTCGTAGTTCTGGGGACTACGACTGGAAAAACAGAAGACTCCTGTTCTCATATAAATATGAGCAGCAATACCAACATCACGAGGCCTGACCCAGCAACTGCATCCCAGTTGTGATATCTCCACATTTGCCGTGTGGATTCTACCGTCGTGGGTAAGAAATGAATCCTTGCACCAACCCACAACACCGTTGCCGTTACTTATGGCTCTACACCCTAGTGAGACTGGATTCCAATGCCGCTATATCCGGCTCCCTACCCCAGTGAGACTACGTTCCAATGCCGCTACATCCGGCTTCGCACCCAAATGGGAAGCTGGACTCTACCGGCTTCTACCGTCAATGATATTGGCGTTCACCACCTCTGCTCCTACCTAGTTAAGACTATTCAATAACCAATATAGGGTTCCTGGAACCCGAGTATGTTCGGAATTGTTTAATGTAATTAGGCTAAAATTACATTTTACAAGATGCTAAATATTTACAACAAACTCTGCGTTACAATAGATTTATATTAACCCTATATATTGTAAGGTTAGCTCATTTATGTAAGAATATACTTGCGCAAATTTGCATTCTAACTGATATAATGGTGTATGTACATCTTGACGTGCTCCTGCCTTACCCGACTTATTCTATAACTAAGAAATTGACTCTATATATTTTTATTATGCACAACTACACATCGTGGGCAAATCAGCATGCGGAAGAGTATGCGCCCATGCTCATGCTCTCTGCACTGACTGAGTACACATCCATCTTGCCACCACTATTCACTTACTTACCAACAATCCATTGTGTCAAATAATGGACTGAGGATTCACGACCCTCAGTCCAGTAATTTCTTTTACATATCGGCATTTAGGATTAATATTTCTCCGCGTCCTAATTGTCTTTTTATTTAACCTATCATCAGTAAGTTTGGGTCTGGGTCGGCCCGTGTTATGGGATGGGGCTGATAGCGTCATTCCCGTATACCCTTGTCAACGGGCACACCAGTGATGCGTAGCGTGGTGTTGTACAAGGATGCGTAAGACAATCCCATGTTGTGGTCTTTTGCTCCTTCACGACGCTTTGCCGCCTTCTGGTCACTGGATTGCAGGAGCGCGCCACCACTCCCAGCTTAGCGTTGGTCGGAGCCTGAAGAATAGCGTTGAACATAGATTTTAACGCAACGCCCAGTGAATGAAAACACGCCACCCGGCATAAAAGTGCCGCAGAAAGTGACGGAATATTATAGTCAGTTTGAGTCAAATCAGACTGATCAGGTATTGTATGTGTTCGCTAAAGAATTCGCTAAACAGTTTTTTACAAATGTTTATTTGCAAGTTGGGATATAGTGCCTTTATATCAACAGTAACTAACATGTATTTTTTGTTCGCTTATACGATTAAACTTTGGAGTACTATTAAGAAATGCTACGAGTCAATGACCATATTAGGCGACAATAAAAGTAACAAAAACGTGAATGAAGCTCGCTCGTTAGCTTATATAACGCGTGCCGATTTTATAGAACCCTGTTAAACACGAAGAGGCGGAAGTAAAGACTCAGGACTATCTCATACTCAAACTCAACAACTTTGAAACAAGAGTCCTAGCGGCATGTGGGCTTAGATTAGACATTGTTATTACAAAATGTCAGCTTTACACATTCAAATTGGAGTTCAACAAAATGCTGCAAACTAGCACAACCTGACACATTGTTTTACCTGGTGATGAACTGCCTAATTCATGCTACCCTGGACCGTGATATCCTGAATCTGCAGTTTCAGGACTGGAATCAGAATAAGAATTTGCAGCACTCGTAATGTTAACGTTATGCAGACGTAAGATGTAGGATGAAGAATAAAGCTTAGTACTCGGATCTGTACATTCGATATTTAGGACAAGTATATAAAGTAGTAGTAAACTTACATTACTAGTACTAGTAAACTTATTTCCACGTACTCCTAGAATAGATTTAAAACAGTTAAGAAATTAAAACATAAAAAGCAGACATGAACTTTTAAAAGTAGCAAAGTGGGAAAGCTTTCAACAAGGTAATAACTAAGCAACATTAAAACGTATCTTATAACTCTTAATAATATTAGAAATTGTCTTTAAAATAGGAATGAATATACTCTAAACTGAGCTAAAATCAAATATGACAACTCAGAAGAACCTAAATGTGATAAGCCTGTTAAGTCTCCTATTCTATTACTGTCAATTTTATCAAACAGGCAACTGATTATAGTACTGCTCACAATCGCCGCTTGGGTGAGCGGAAGGTAAGAACAGGAGGTAAGAAGAATTTAGGAGGAGTGACTTACTTTTATCTTCCGACCGATACTATCAGAGACGTTCTAACACTTGTATGAATCCTAGTCGTCGAATTTATATTAGCCCGAGTTAGGTTAGGTCCTGTTTATTCAAGTGCTCGAAGGTCACACAGAATAAACCTAACCCATCCATATACAGTCGCACTCACTACAAAAAATTTTACCTCCGGTAAGAATAGAACTCATGCAAAAAAACCCAATCACCACTGTATCCATTAGGACACCACGACCGGTTTGGAAGTTAAGGGGAATTCGAGCTCTACCTATCCTTACTCCCTGTCAACGGATAAGCTATGATACTTTCCGTCGGAGTATACAGAAAAGTAGAGAAGTGAGGAGTCGGATGCATTCTGGGGCGTACTGGGAAAGATGACTGAAACAATTGCACGGCATTGAATGACATAGATGGTCGTCACAGGAACCACGTTCGGACTAGCGGATGCAATCCTTGACAACGCCTATAAAATTCTTATTTAATCAGGTCCAAAATAAAGCATATCTTGTTTCAAAAAATATTAAAAAATATATGTGAAGCAAAATTCATAACTTAGACATCCGGAATGATTTGTCGCAATAAATCCACTTGAAAGTGATTTAGATGCTTTGAAAAGAAGATGCTTTGAAAAGAATATGCTTTGAAAAGAAGCTGCCTGACGGCAGCTTAGGACCAGAAGGAGACGATTTTGATGTTGAAAAAATTAAATAAACATTATGAACGAATAAGGTGTTCGATTTGACTCAAATCTTTTAACTACAATTCATGCCATTATGATGAGGTATACTAGTTGAAAAACGAGCGATTCGATAAGGCTCAAAAAATTTTGTAGTGTTCTTTGTCAATAGAAGATTACATCTACGAAATTTTAGACGTACAGCATGCACACACTACGAGAAATGCCTATTTTCGTAAGCTTATGTTAACCTATACCATTTAAACAAAATGTTGATAAAATAATTTTACCCAAATAAATATTACAAACGAACCAGTGATTCAATTAGACTCAAAACTTTTAACAGTGTTCTATGTCAATATGAGATTAATTCTACCAAATTTCAGACGTACAGCATGCACGCACTATGAGGAATACCTAATTTAGTTTTATAGGTTTGTGATATAATCTTGCCATTGAAAACTGCATGAAACAAAAAGTTTTTTCAAGAAACATGAAGTCTTAGTGGTACAAAATACATTAGCATAAACATGACAACAGCAGTTTCTGGTACTACTGACTGAGAGTGAGACTTGTTTATGTCAACAAACTTTAAATTTTAGACCAGAAGGTCTACTGGGATGCCCCTGTCTGTCCGTCCGTCCGTCGCGGAAGCAGATGTATAAGGTTAAAACTCGCAGCACTAATAGACTCAATGTTAATATGATTAAAATAATATAAGTACTGCGCGATTAAATCTCTGAAACAAAATTTTTTTTTTAAATATTCAAAAAACAGAGTGAAGTAAATATTATATGCAAATTGGTTAAAACTGGCAGCTATATAAACATAACTAAAACGACACAAGTACTATGCGATGAAATTTTTTTGAAGCATAAAATGTTTTTAAAAAAAACTCAGAAAACCCAATGAAGCAAATATTACGTGTGAACTGGTTTTGTTAAATGTATTATTCGATTACAACGGTAGAAATTCTAATGTACACAGGTAGGTAGAGAGTGCAGTAGATAAGCATTATGGGCGACGTAATTCCATTTCAAATGAAAATGAGATATATATCCAACGAATCGCGAATTAAGTAGCGACCTTTATTTCATTCATACTTTCACATGTCAACAACAATTGAAACTTATAGAAAATTAATGAAGTAACGAAGTTTGGGGATAGACGACGGCGAGAACGCCAAACATGATTCTTGATTGATGCAATGATACTTTACACAATGAATGTTTTGGATCTCGGTTCTGTAGTTGGAAAGGAAGGAATAGGCGTTTTCCTAACTCTCGGACCAAAGCGCGGGCTTATCGCTGCAAAAGCGACCAATGGTTTCCACCGCGAATGTGAAAAATATTTAGCTATCAGCGACAGCCAAATACCAAGTCGAAAAATTTTCAGTCCAAATAAAAACCAAGCCACGGTTAAGTAGTCACGCACGGTGACCCACATGTTTGTTTTTTTTTGAATTATCGAAACGTTAGAATGAGATTCATGACCGCTTCAAGTACGGTTGTTCCAAGTATCCGAACACAAAAATTCCGTTTGAAATAGTGAAGATTTCCCCAATAGTCAACTTTAATGGTTGACAAGATTTCCAAAACATGACGTCAAGTTTAGATTTTCCAAAATCGTAGGCTAAGAAATCGGTATAAAAATCAGCCGAACGATATCTAATTGTTAGAATGAAAGAAACGGCAGCCACGAAAAAAACGTAAAATTCCAAGGTAAGTGCAATAAAGAAGAAAGTTATGATGGGATTGAGATCATCATTGTATCTGATCAAGCAAAATAACATTGCAACGATACTGACCCATCCCACATAGTAATTGACAGTAATAGAGCCCTGAAACGTTCCATAGAAGTGCGTAGTAACAAGTTGCATACTTCGATAAATTTTGTCAAACGTGTTCTTCTGGGTTGTAGTGCAGCCTTGGTACCATCTACCAAAGGAACAAATAATAGATAACTTGTGCGATTGAGAATTAGGAATACTTTTTGCAAGCTTACTGAATATATTTCAGCCAGTTGGCCGTAGAGTACACGAAAATCAGTATCCAGGAAGAATTTAGTATTTGCCATGCAGTGCCTACGCAAAATGAAAGTCCCAAAAAGGATCCAATAATAAAGTGAACCGCTTTGTTCTTTGTCAGCAGAAAGACGTGCATCACTTCAATTTCAACAAAAAGTAATCCAACGCAGAGTATAGGAATTGAGAAGAAAAGGACTATCGCAATTACACACAGCATTTTCAGGAATTTTGTCAATTTGTCGGGTTCATCCAGTGACTTATTGTGAATTTTCGCTGAAACAAATTCAAAAATCCCAAGCAAAAATTCAACACATTCAAAAAGTCATCCGGTTGAGCTTGAGCCTTACCTTGCCTTTGATTGCACTCAAACACTGAATTAATGACTCCCACACGTTGCGACATGCTGAATAGCCACTGCATTTGCGCATGGAAAACAAGAAATTCCACTGCCGTAAGAATGATGCTTATCACATAGTAATCTGGTCCGGAGTACCCAAGACACAGTAGCTCGTACAGAAGCCCAATCATGAAGATTACTTGTCCCGGAATGCTTATTAAATTGATCAGTAGACAAATTCGGTGGCTCTTAGGAATTGACATTCGTGGATATGTACGCAAGGCGATTATTCGAAATGGGATCAGCTTAAGCTTATAGCCTAAAATAAATATTGCAGCACACAATTTTATTGATTGATTGGAAATCATGGTAAATTATATACTTATTTATTTCGATAGCAAACCTAGAACGATTTTCTAAGTTTGCCAACAAAATTCTACAGCTAGATTTCAGAGTTGGCAAATACTTCTCCCAGGCCCCAGAATAGGAATAAAGTTTCACTTTAATACTTCTTACTGACTTGAGAAGAGCTTAAAAATACTAAAAAATAAATGCACTAAAATAAATTCAAACGAAGACCTATAATAAACCTTGAGCGAATATGGACGACGCTGGAAGTCAAAAGGGTTTTCATGTTCAAATATTTTAACATGGGACTGCTTTCTGAGTTATTGCTTATTATGTTTTACTGTGTTTCAGTGGCCTATCGATTGCAAATATTTTATATTATTCTGAAATTCACCGCCAAATTAAACAGCAATACACCAAGCACGGAATGCATTAGAGTAGGTATTAAAACCTGCCTTACGGTACCTTGGGTCCAGAAAGCTACTGGCAATATGATATTGACTAGAATATTGCACCAAGCAGTATATACATATGATATCATATTTACATATAAGATTTGCTTCATTTACACAACTACCAGTTTTAACCTATTTACTAGCTGGAAGCCCGTCCTACGGACGGCGTGAATACTTTCACTCATTTGAGTGACTTCACCCTTCCCTTTCCTC
>JAQFYT010003017.1:0-11580 GCA_034694925.1 Ceratophysella denticulata
CGTTTCGGAAAACCTAACCTAACCTTATCGAATGAATCTCAGATGCCGACCTGTGGTGTTCTATGCCTCGGAGTAAGCTGTAGAGTACGGGCAAATCACCACCAGAGTCCATACGGTTACTGGTTCCTGGAATAAGGACATTCTTCTATAAAATGATGCCGAGGTTGGGATTCATATGAAAACAGTAATTATAATGAATTATATAAAGAAGCAAAATCTTGCATGTTGGAGGAGTGTTTCCAGCTTATAAGCGTAATGGTTGCAGCGTTAAGGGAAAACCTAGAGGAGTATATTAAGTTTTGAATTTAAACTTTTATTTCAGCTTTTCTGGGAAGGTGTGAAATTTTCAATAACGCTGGGACTAAATTAATTAATTCGAGTGATCAAAACCTAATTTTTAATATTCATTCGTTTATTCATTCATTTCATTATTTTTAATATCTTAATCAATTATCCATTTTTAATTTGGAAATCGCAGTATTAGCAACGTAAATTGTCACGGTGGCAAAACGCTCCGATAAATTTATATTTCTTTGTGCTTGCGCATGCGCGTAGGTATGAGATGTCCGTTCATAATTAGTATCAAACTTTATAAGCGGATTTCTTTTTAATTATGAGGCCGGAGTTTATGTTGCGTTAAGAAAATTCTGAAATGTTTATTTGTAGTTATTAATATGAATTGAGTTTATGTAAAATTCATGAGATTTGCCCAGGTTGATAGCATTGGTTGGGTAAACGGCTTTATGTGTCTATCACTCACGTCAATTCATGATAAACACTACAGAGCGATAAATACTGGTCGGTAACACAGCTAGTAACATTTTGAAAACGTAAATTGAAAGAAACTTCATTTCATCCCCTTATCGATAAATGAAGCTCACGGGCAGCACATTAGGCATGGGTGCCGCTGCCGACTGGAAAAGTTAACAGTACACGCTGCGCCTCCAAATATTTTGCCGATTGTTTTGGCGCCGCCGCTGATCCAAAAATAATCTGTCGTGCTAGTCGACTAACATATTATACTGTTGGTTCAGTCTACGACATAGCATGAGCTCCTCTTACACAAAAACATTATTATATATTATTATGGTCATGAAGAAAGCTATCTTTCTCATATTGTCGTGTGCTTATCGGTGACAGGGAGAGCGGAGGGGGGTAGGTGGCTTTTGGGCTCCTCGCTGGTGTGCCGGCTTCTTTATTTCACCAAATTGATTCAGTCCTCCCTAAACGAGTCACCTAACCTCAGTCCTCTCACGAAACCCGTATGCTCCGCCCTACAAGAAGGGGAATGGAAAGAAAACGGAGCTCCAGTTTTCACTCAAGAAGAACACACATATTTCTTCTTAGTATTCTTCTCCGCCTTTCTTCCTTCCGAACTTCCGCACTAGTTTATTATCACTTGTCTCCAAGTCCATGGAATTTATTACTTTCTCTATAACCTCCATTATGTGAAAGTATCTGGCGTCTCCAGATTTACACCCTTCCCCATAAAGTCTCAGCTAAACTATCTGATATTCTTTATGGGCGTTGCTGGCCTGGAATTCCTAAACTTTAAAAGTTCTTATTAATATTCTTGGAAGGAAAGATTTCGAATACCTACCTACCTCTCCGGGTTTCAGTACTTTTTAACCTAGGATTTAAATTTTAAATACATGCTCAACTGGGAATTGGTATTTCGTCTGCCGACAATACTAATACCTACAGTATACTAATTTTTAACATCTGTTCGCATTACGTATACACGGTTTGTGACCATGATTCAAATTTGACATCTAAGCCAATTTCAAAAGGTCAGAGGCACAGTTGACGAAGAACCGTTCAAGACACACAGAATATATTTAAAATAAGACTGCTGATTGGTTAGAAAAGGAAGGGACTTGGGCTTGCATATTTCGTGCATAAGTTGTGATTTTTGGTTCATTTGTTCGAAGCTTCTTCACGCTCGCTTTCTCTCTGTCTCTCTCACAGCTCATTTCCATAGTCAGACTTTCTCTTTAATTTCACTTGAGCGGAGTCCGGGCCTGAGCCCCATGAAGCACAATGCAAGAGAACTGGGGAATCTCGACAATGACATATTACATGCCATTCAATGTCTCTATGAAATATTAGTCTTGGCTGGGAGACAGGTCATTATGTAGAACGACCAGCCTTTCCACTCAAGACCACACTTCATGATCCTTAGTACAATAAGTTGTGTGTGTAGTAGTACTTTAAATACAGGAAAGAACGAATAGATGTATTTAATGTTTATAAGGCACCAAAGGCTTTAAAATGATTTGTTTGCGTTTCAATTTGCACAGATGTATACATCTCACTGGGTCTTTTTTGTCATAAGACGAACTTCTTAAACGTTAACGTTAGCTTTACTGCCAAATAGTAGAACGATTTGCGTCGAAGTGAGGCTAGATGGTTCGGTCGGGCCTATTTTAGAATATTTCAAATGTCGATTGTAACGTTGGATTAGGCCACACAGATGCTCCACTTAAACGAACACTTAGCCTCTATTATTTAACTTCAATACTCTGTTCATCACGTCAAGTACTCTGACGACTCGCGATGTTTCAGTATTTTAATATATAAGTACTTTTTAGCGTAATTCTGAATAGGTATCAATTCCTCTTGAACTCAGGTACGGCTTGTGTAGAATGAATTGCACTTCAGGATTTAAAATAGACAATTTGTACATCTGTGTACATCTGCTGGAGTGCTTAGTGTTTTGCCCATGTTAAATTCATGACTTACAATTCGCAGTGTAGATATAATATATATAATATTTTTGAACAAGTCATCTCAGCAATCCTGATATCATCTCATCGAGCATCCCTAATTATCAAGTTTCACTGAATTACCCGACTCGGAGAGAGATCATTCGTGAGCCAAAACGAAACGAATTGAATGATACGGGGTGGAGTGGCTGGATTAAGCGATTCCCACTGAAACGGGTCCTGGTTTCTTGTTCCTTGAATGAAATTTGCAAGGGAAGATAATAAAACTTGTACCGCACGCGGCCTGTCAAGACAGCGGACCTCCCATGCTATCAGTATCAATGAAATCAGGCTCTGGACCCAGTTCCGAATTAATGGATAAAAAGGGCATAATGCATTATTGGGATGTTAGGTACACTTCTCCGTTCCACCCTCATAGTTTCAGTTCAGGGTTAGGGCTTCTATTTGAGACTTGTTGGTCCGCTATTTGGTTCCCGAAATATATGAGCAATTTATTGTTTTGAATACAGAAGAGAGTCAACGTCATGTATACATCCAATCCAATCCACCAACCCGGACTAAAAAGGGTCCGACCCGTACTGAAACAAACAATATGGTTTCAGCCCAGTCTGATTCATTGTCCCGATAAAAATGTTACTATTAATTTCTTGTTCCCTGCCAAAAGGGAGGAGGCATCAGATTCGATTATAGATAGGAATTACATAATTATTTCATTTCGGGAGTACAGTGAGCACGCTGCCAGTAATGTGCCAAAAATATACTAATGCGGCCTGGTATGTTAAAATTAACCAAATTGTCAGTTGATCTTGAATGACATGTGAGCTGTCGTAGAAAAATTGAAATTCAAGGGCATTAGACGTATTAATGCCAGCTGTGCAGTGTTCCTTATACAACCGTTTTACTAATTACCTTTCACCGAACCGTTAACTAATTCCGACGTTATTTCTACCATTTGTATATAGCAATACAATTCGTGTTAATGAAAACCATTTTCTGAGTTCTGTCTTAGTAATAGAAGAGAATACTGAACAATTTCAAATATATCCTATTCTGTTGGGTTCGTGTCGGTTTCGGACGAGCTGCGTGTAGCTCCCTAACGAGGACGCTAAAGCCATCTACTTACGGGAAAGCAGACGATTGAGATCTAGTTACCCGGGTAAGAAGGGAAGCAGTGGCAGTAGTGGCGATTAGGGCATTTGTTTCAAAGCTTTCAGCTTCTCTCAGTAGAATGCAGTGCTCCCGGGTTTTACGGAACCCGGGTTGTCCCTTGACTCGTAGGATTTCGGAATAGGCCATAGGGTTGAACATGAAACTCATTTTCACATTATACTCATACTGACAGAAAACACCCCTGTTCTGAATTCTTTGGTAATTTTCCGTGTGATAGTTCTGGTCATTTGGTTCGTCGCGAATCGCGGCATAATTTTTGCATTTTTCGAGCTACCGATTGCTTACATGATCTACGCGAATTCTTGGTTGGGTTGGATTATAATTAATCAGGTTATTTAGTTTATAAATCCAACCTAAATGAGCCTATCCTAATATAACCGGAGTTATATAGCTCCAGAAATTGCACAGATCACATCATATATGAAATCGGCACCGTTCAGGAAACGCTTTGAATTTACACGATTATGCTTAACACCAAAATTTGAAAATTCAATGTCTTAAAATTGCCAGTGATTACTGAACATTCCCCATTCCCGTTAATGACGTACCCGATAGGTAATGACGCAGGCCGGCAGTCGTGAATATATTACGTAATTTTTATGTTTCTGTTGAAGCCCGATAATTAGGGTGACTCCTGGCGTCCTTCGGGACGCGTGGGATAACTACCGTTCTCATGCAATTGATACTCCCGTACTTGACTTTTATTGTGTTTTCGGCCGACCCTTCATGACGTCCCTCACGCTGAAAACCCACCCCTCACACGAACATAAATATTGAGCCTTTCGGTTTCTGGGTTGAGGCAGGAAAAATCATATAGACCCGGCATAATATTATGCTTCTTCCTATTATGCACTATGCACTGTATAGAGTAGCCCTACTACGTGTAATAAATCCCGTGAGTCAAGTGATAATCGGGGTGCTTTTATTAATGCGGATTCAATGGTCCGTGTCCTTACAACTCCGATTATGAACTTGGATACGGTTCAACCCAAGTTTTTCTCACACTTGAAACACCAGCATTTTGGATTTAATCCGTGGAACCCCAATGCATACATTTCTAAGCCAATGTAATTCTAATTAATTAATGACAGAACTCATATAGGGCTCCCCGAGCTCCATGCTCCTTGTCATGCCATGTCAAAGGCCACCAACTCCCTCATCAACCAAATCATTCATTATGCCGTCTACGGACTTCTGACATTTGCTCAGCTCTAATCAGGCAAATGTCATGTCACAAGAGGGAATTCTAATTTACCTCTGAGCGACTTGACTACAGAAACAGAACGAACGGTAGAGTATACCTTAGGGCTGAAGTGAAATATACTTGATTTTAGCCGACTTTGTTTCTCGTTACATGTTACATGCAATCTCAAAAGCCATGACATCCATACGCTTCACCCGTTTGCTCGCCCTACCTTATTTTACCGAGAAGATCAAAACCTCAAATACATATTCGTCTAAAGTTTTTGTTCGTAGAGAAATTAACGATGGTAATACGATCGTTAAAGTGTAAATCGTCGTGTAATCGTAAGCGTCAACATTTGTTTTGGGATATTACGCAATGCATGCAGATATTCTAGTTATAGGGGTTACATTATGGAAAGTATTACACAGTTGACGGTAGATTTGAGCATATGCTGAACCACAAATTCATTAGGATGGATAATTTCTCGAACTATTTAATTAATAATAATAGTCGAATTTATTGACATAGCCGCGGCTCAATCAACAGTGCACAGAAGTTTTGAGTTGAATTGAATTGATAAGTTTTGACAATTAAATTGTGGTTTTAAATTTAGCTTTAAATTAAAGTGAAAGTGAAAAAATAAGAAAAGATTAGTTAGTCCTTAACTTGAGGGAAGTGCATAACGAACTATTTAATTAAGTTTCTTATTTGGAATTGTTGGAATTAAATCACAAGGATATTTAATACATGCACCTGTACAGACGCTAATATCGACAGCAGCGATTACGTAACATAGAATATGGCAAGTAGTGAATAACCTTCCAAACCTAAAAAATCCCTGAACCCTTCTAAAAGCGTTTTATGATTTAAACCCACAGAATTATTTCAAAATTCAACTTTTCAGTAAAAGCAAAGAGTTCGGAGGCATGTACGAAATACACTATGGAGAATGTAGAAAAGTGTAGCCAAGAAAAGTGGTTTCCATAATAGGAGCAATAATCTTATATGGGTCCCTCAGAGACGAATATGCCCACTTACGTTCCCGTGTCTACTCTAGCTTGAAAAAAGTAAAGTAAAAAAAAAGCTAGAAAAAAAGAAGAAATGTAGACGAGAGGATTTTTTGATTTGAATAAAATGAAATTGAAAGTACATAAGTATGGGGTGAGGGAAGAAGGGAAAAGAAAAGGCGTAACAATATGTGATCACTCAATGTTATGATAACGACGAATGATCTGCTCGCTCGAGCAGAATGAGCACTGGAAATAAAGTGTACTATTCTCTCCCTATCCTTCTACAATGTACTGTGTTCGTACGTACGAATATATTTCATTGGCAGAATACGAGAAATACACCACGTGAATACGACGTAGTGAATCAAAGTGAAAGTGGAACTTATTCTTAACTTTCTGCCTCTTGGCTTTTCCCCATTCTCGCCTATTGTAATATGAATATCAATTTCCATTCCGCTACTGTGGACTGTGGATGGGAGAGCTCACAAATTGTTTCTGTATTTCGAATCAGCAGAAGCACAAGTGTTGATTTTGGTGGACGGGATGGAACATGGATGGAACAGGCCAGCTGCCGTTTGGCCTTATCTTCTCTAGCGTGCATCGAGACTTTGTTAATTAGTTTCAGTAACAAAAAGTAATTAATTAATAATTTTAAGGACGAGATGTCTCTGGATCTTCTTCATTAGGCGAGCTTAGGGATTTTCGTTTCTTGGCAGCAGGCCGGTTCGGTTGTATCGTGCATTGTGCAATGACAGAGAATCGCGTCAAAATCAGCCGCATTTTTTGGAAGAATTTATAAAAATCGGAGACAATCAAATTCAATGACACCCAACGAGAACAAACTACTAGTGTAAGCACCTTGCTGGCACACCAGAGTTAGATTAAAATCACTGAATTTCATCAGGAATTGAACACACGGTAACACAGGGAGACAACGAGGCGAAATAACATAAGTCACAATTAACTATTTGAAATTGGCTTATAACTCGACATGTGTATGTAGTAGGTTTAAGATGGCTGATTCCGAGATATTTAAGCCATCTTTCACTTCTGCACGAAGAAAGTGAAGAGTTTGAGTACAAAGTTTTTGTTTCAACGTCGCGTAGAAGTAATTTCTACGACGTCTTAAGATTTTATTATAAAACTTTTCTCCCGACTGCCTTATTTTAATTACTCGGCTTGTGAATTCTTTTTGAGGGTTTTGAAGTCAAAATACTTTTGGCTTTTCGAGTTTAACATAGGAATACATTTTAATGGGATATCGTTATATTACTTAGGATAGTTCGTAGTCAAGTTGTTCAGTTGTGAATTCTGAATAAGGCTCCGGTCTAGAGTGTGGCGTTCACCCTTCATTATTCCCAATTCCGAAATCCGGGTTCCCCAGCATAACTATTCATTCAGCGGAGTTGCCGAGTTGGAAGTGGAAGGTTGAATGAAAAGCCTTTTTCCTCATAATAAGAGTTACTAATCGAAACAAAAAGGAGCGGAGATGCTCGGATTCGATAATGGAGGTTTTACCCTGTCACCCTGTGGTCCCCATTATACTAGAGCCTCAGCCTCAACTTTACTTGTACATAGTTTTAAAAGCATAACTTTATGTCGTCAGGCTTCTTCAAGAAACTTGCGGCTTAGGTCATGTCATAAGACACTTCTGGTCTAATAGCACAACGGGTGCTACTTCTGTGTGTAAAGCTATCTTAAACATGAAATTAGTACTGGAGGCAAAATATAAATACCCGTGAATATGTGAAGTGAATAATGTGCCCAGGTCTGTCGGTAAAAGTTCATCCCATCGTACAGAATAACGAGCTAAGACGTCCGGTGTCAGTGCGAGCCAGCGCACGAGCTTCCGTCTTGGCCGGTATCTGATTGGTCAATTCTTGAAATTGAAATTTTATATTTTCAAGAAATAAACTTAAACGGTAAAAAACTACGGGCAGCAACGCGACGGGCCATGGTTATGCCATGGTCACACATATTAAATAATACATACGACCTGTACCAATATTAAACATTTTATTTGCAATTTATATTTGATACGGCTGTAAAGCGCCCCCAGAGCCTATAAGTGCCTATAATCCAGTACCTATATGCATCTATTCAGTCAGTGCGAACTACGTTCTACGAACGGAATCATAGATACCATGAATAGGTCGTTGATTGGCGTAATTACGCTTTGTCCTTTTTTTTTTTTAAAAAAAAAAAGTAGCAACAAGGTTTTATAATGACAGAGGACGGGAAAGGCGAAAGTAGTTCAGGAAATTCAGTCTTTCCGAACGGACGTGGGAGAGGAAAGGGAAAGCCTTGGTCCTCCGCTCGCTCCTTCCTCATCTGAGGCTGGTTGAAATGAATGAAGAGCCAGGCAAAGCAGACCTATATTTTTATTTCTCATTTCCATCTATCACTCAACACTTTCCGCTTTCTTCATTTCCGGGCTTTCTCAAACAACGCTTTTTATCTCTCAGCTTCAGTACTCCCACCATAGTAGTGTACGCATGGCTCTAGGTCGTATTAGCTAATGAGCTGGAATTGATAGAAAATGCAAATTTAGGCTACCCCAACAGCTATTTCACTCGGAAATCTGATATTACACTGCTTACACGGAATATTTATATTTATCAAGTGTTTCTGCTCCTGTATTTAAAAATATGGTACTTATCTCAAATCAGGGTCTGCAGTAATATGCATTTTCCCTGCTAGTCCTGTTACCGACTACTATCAAATAATTAGCAATGTTGGTAGTTTGATATTTGATAATCTCGTTTTTGGTGATTGTATTTTCCGATGTGAGGAAATGCAAATGGAAATATTGCATCCGATATCCGACAGCGAGATCCTGATTAAGAGTCAGTGTCAGTGGAGCCTGGGTGAAAACTTGAATTTCCCGCACACTACTGTAGACCCAAAACCCGAAGTATTTTTGCTCTATTTTCGGTCTAATTGCACTTCGGTAAATGACCTTATAGTAAGTATTGGCATCTGCCAGCCTTGGATGTGCACCAGACCAGAGGTCACCGCTGATGGACGCTGAATGCCGAGAAATTCTGACAAGTAGTTTGACTAATGAATCGGTGGATCGAAAACAATTAATCCGGCAAACTCATAGGTACATCTTTGCCCCTACTCAGCAAGCTAATTAAGGATATTGTTTTCAAGAATTGCATAATATATATGATGACTTGACGCATTTATTGAAGTGTGATCGTATATTTTGGTAAAACTTTTAAGCGCGGTTTCATATGTAGGTACTCACTGGGTTTCTTAGAAGTAATTTGTGGATTTGGATTAAATCAAACAATCAAAGATCCAAGACCTTTTGGGAGACTGACACTGTATTAGAGTTGATTATTGAGAAGGGAAAAAGGAGATTCTTTGATTTTTTTTTTTGCTTTGAGTTGGAATGCCGTTCCCTCCTTCCTGTGCTCAGCTGGCGGGTGAGAAGGGGAAAAAGATCGATCCCTCCTTTACTCCTTTTCGTAGCCAAGGAAACACTTCCGGTTTTGGGTAGTCGGGTCCGTTTCTTCCCTTCTCTCATCCACACAACCACTTTCAAGGCCTTCCGACCCATCCCTGCAAACGTAAAGGCTTCAACGATTTGGCATTATTTTTCAAATATCGATATATTTATGTACAATTTATATACCGCTGGCATACAGTTTATTGTGCTGTGCCTTGTGCAGTTTATCTAATAATCAACTTTCTTTAGCAACCATGTATGCATTGAGCAAGTTGACTCCAAGCAACTCAATTTAGACATACTAAAATACAGGATAATTAAGACTCCGGCATCAGGCAAATCGAAAGATCTGAAACGATATTGTGCTGACCTGTTATAACAATCTAACGGTAAAAAATCGACAATGACCCATGTCTATCTCGACCTGGCATACAGTAGGTCAAACTGTCAAAAACGAAATGCCATGCTGCGACTTTCACTTGGCTTTCAGCTCAAGTCTCGGTTCTCGCCACGCTTCAGGACTCTCTGACGAACGAACGAAGTTCGCTTTAAGGCCTCCACAAGCCCAGAACACAAAAAAGTGAACTTTTCATTTACACTCAAACACAACACTCTCAGAAGTCTATTGTGTGAAGAATCATCGCGTCTTGCTTCCCACTATCCAATCCACGGCACGCGATGCACCCAAAAAGGCAATCAAGACTTTCTCCTTGGCTTGGTTGGTGCTAAGTCTTTCATGCCGTTAGAATGCTGTAGTATCCCCAACAGATGCACAGAAAGAAACGGTATTTCGAGAAAAATAAATCTGTATTACCGTATTAGTGTATTACCGTAATTTCGTGTAATACAGTATATGACCCAACATCTTATTGCTGCATTTAAAAGAATTGTGTAACCTGTATAGGTAATTATTGGCACACATTTTATATTTCAAAGCAATCAGTGGGTTGGATTCGGAATAGCTCAAACGATTCGGATTAGCATAAATATGCTTCAATGTTTCCCGTAGAATCCATGCGGGATTGCTCAGAGCAGTAGTCAGAAATAATTGTGTCCATTGTGGAATTGGGTCTGGGATTGACGAGGAAAGTTAATGGAACAATAGTGATCTAATGAAATCCGTGGGACACGCGACTCCCACGTGTAGGCCCAACTCCGACCCAACTCTGGAACCCTCCCGTGTGCATTTCCATGAAGGAGTCCCGCTGCTGAGACCCTACTCCCCCTACCTCATGTATCACTGACCTCCACGATCCATTATCAGGGATTTATTCATATTAACACCCATTTCAACCTGCTACCAACACCACACCCAACTCAGGCCTAATCCAGACCGTTGGCCGCTCTTCACCCTCGCTTAACCTTCCCCGTATACAATATTCAGAGCAAATCTCCTGGTTTAAATCATTGACAGCGTTTGTTCGTCGTAGCTCTAATTGCGTTTCTGAAAATCGTAGTCTAATTTCAAACATTTCCGAATGTTAATACATTTTGCTGACCTCTGCATTTTGACGAACGTTGTGTTTGGTCATGTTTCGGATTTATAGAGTATACTGGCTAAAAAGATTAAACTAAATTCGATGTAGGATGTTCTACCAGACCACTACGGCATATGAGAAGTTCTAAATCATATTTTATCTTTCGGGTCGGTCTATTTTGATCGTGGACATGACATGGACCGTATAGCATAAAAAGGGCAAGGTTAAGCGCACTGGTACTCTCCCCAAAAATTCAACAGTGCATTACATGGATAGGGGTTACTTTCCCGGCTTGTTGATGGGAACCTGACGGAGTTTGAGGACTGGACCAGCTAAGCTACCAGTTAGGAGATTCTATATATGAAATGAAAGATCATTGTTGTACTTTGTTCATTTCATGATGCTCCTATACTCGACGTGTGTGGGGACCTGACTCTGAGTTCTCAAATTGACTCCGATCATTCATCATGCGGGCTTTGTCCGGGAACAGCATGGACTACGGCTATTATTTTTTTTTTTTTTTTTTTTTTTTTTACCAAATCAGAATATGATT
>JAQFYT010003018.1:0-11578 GCA_034694925.1 Ceratophysella denticulata
AATACATACATGGGTTGTAACCTAGAACATATTACAGAATATTGTTTGTGACTTGTGACTACTCACAATTTTCAACAGAATAAATTGAAGTTGTTGTAAGCTGTAAGACTATTGTACACTTGCACGCACTGTCGAATATGCGTGGCTAATAAATAATTTCATCACGTCATGGAGTTGAAGAAAATATGGGACAGAAATATGAGAAACTTGACAACTCTCATCCGACTCGATTTTTTCCTCACTCGTCACGCCGAACTAGAGTTTAATTTAAATCAGAGTAGTCCAGGGACCGCTCTCAACTTTAACAGCATCTTCAGCCAAATGGAAAACAAAAGAGTAATCTATCTATCTCTATCTCTACTCAGTACACAAATATGATTTTTGCGGTTCCACCGCCTGAAAAGCATGAACTGTTTAGCGTGAAGTTGCCAAATAAATATAACCTAAGTTCAATTATTTACGAAACTCGATGCTATGCACAACCTCATATATGTAACTAGGCTAAAAAGCAGAACCGCTTGATTTAAGAGGTAGTTACTGAACTTACTTTCTTTGTACTGGAGTACATTCCGATGCCTCTCATTGATCACGAGACACTTGTGGCAATTCGTGGCTCTGCAAAATAACAAAATATCATACGGTTATTAGAAGGCAAGGCAAAATTTGCACAATCGTCGGGACCCTGTAGCCCCATAACTCATTCGATATGTGCTACCAAACCAAAATACTTATCAAAACGCTGGATATCACAATTTTTGCTGTCAGTGTAGCACTATTAGAATTGTATATGTGAGTCGCACTTTTTGGTTTCGGACTTTTGACCTAGAAGCCCTCCAATATCCTACAGCAAACTGAACCGCCCAAATATAAATAAATATTCTTTGATTTCAGGTTCAGGGAAAAAGTCAAAGAAAGGAGAAAGAGTCATACTCCGATATAAACTCGACGTGATTATTCAATTCAGCAGATTACAAATTGTAAGCTTCGTTTTTATTATGTTGCACCGTAAATCCTGGGAACCTCGTATCCGAAGTCCTACTTCCTTTTTATGCATCTTAAAGTCTTTGGAGAAAGCAAATAGCTATGCTGACACATAAGAAATTACAATAATCTCTGCGCTCGTTGGGTTGAGAATAAAGACAGCCTCCCTAGAACAATTTTCTTTGATTGCCTAACAAAACAAAAACGTTATCAGCTCAGACAGTTCCTTGCAAAATATGGTGACGTTGAAACTTCAATACATATAGTCTACAATACATATAATAATGGTGAAAATAGTAGTGAGAGTGGGTGCCAAGATTTCTGTCAGGTTGTCGGTCTGTCTCCCTGTCCATCTGTCATATGATTATGTTTCCCACAATAACAGAGACTGGCAGAAAAACAAAGCTGCGGTAATACACCAAACAGACGCATTAGATCAACAAGAAAGCCAGGAGACGGATTTTTTGGCGGCTAGATTGACGGACGGATGGAAAACGCCGAGATTGGAAAATGACAATGATGAACTAGTCACTGCTGAATATAACACAAAAACTTTCCTCATTTCAGTTCCGCAGCACGACAATTCCACCATCCCCAATTTTTTGGATATTTGAGCCGATCCTAATAAGAATAACGGCTACAGTATTTACATCAAAACCTAAAGTATACGATGAACAAATACAGATACAAATATTACATTTTTAGGTTCAACCAACTTCGACCAGGTTGTGGCTAATTTAAGTTGCTCCGTAGTCGTAAAACCCGAGCTTTCACGGCTGGTTTTATGAAAACGAAGCCATACAGTAATTGAAGTTTATGGAAGAAGGAAGAAAGTGAGTGAAAAATATATGTGTTGATCTGAAAAGGAACTTTTTCGGCGAAGAAGAACAGGTGGAACAACTTGGGATTTTCCAAATCATTCTGAACAAAATATCATAACTCAACTTCCAACAAACTAAATTAAAGTTTTATTTCAGCTAAATAACTCCAACTCGTCTCTGCGATCAAGATCATGCATCATCGAAGAAAGATTTTTACAACTTCGATTTACATCTTACTTTTTTCTTTCCTTGGCTTCTTCATGGAACAGACTCAAGAAAGAACAGTAATTGAAATAGAGCCAATAGTAGTGTCAGACTCGAATTATTTCCAAATACTTCTCGCAACGCCTTCTTAACTCATTCCCAACCCAAGACGCTTGTTGGGAAGGCTACTTCCACCCAAGCTCACCGATATTCCTTGAGCCTTGAGCCTTCCTTGCGCAAAAAGTTTTCGTTCTTTGCTCAAGTTTTTGCTTCTGAGCCCAGGTGGGAAACTTTAGATATTATTTTCCGGGTTGGAAAATACAATATAAGGTATGGGGAAGAGAAGTTTGGAGCGTGTGAACTTTGGGAATGTGATGCGGGAAGGAGGTGGGTCGTGGGTCTAATGACCCAGCCCCAGCCGATCTCCTTAAATAAATTAAGGAAGTCTGGGGAAGAAGGAGTGAACGATGAAGGCGCTACTGTACTACCTGACCCTGTTACCCGCGCTATGGCCAGATAAGATAAGGCCGCGGCGTCTGGAGGCGGATAATAGATTTCCTGACTGTTTATTTTAGTGGTGCTGGGAAGATAGGCGAGAGCAGGAGTTACACATTCATTATGTCAATGAGTTATTAAGGTGGGTGACGGGAAGCGGAGAGATAGGCCTGAGATGTGTCAATTATAAAAGATTAATCTCTCCTTCTCAAAGTCAGGATCTTCCAGGCCTGATTAACATCTCTCCACAGACTTAACACATTTTGACACCTCACTTATCTTCCGCCTCTCGACAAGACTATGGGCCATGGCTTGGGCTGCTTATGTAGCCCCAAAACAAACAGCGCCTTTCCGCCACTGCAGAGTGATGACTTTACATATAAGTCGCGTTATTTCTATTCCTTGTCCCGACGCTCAATTCAGGTTTAGCGTAGGTACCGAAATATTACTAATGGTGAAATATAGAGAACCTGGCGATATCTTAGGAAAACCTGGTACCTATACCTGATACTGCCAGTGATAGCACAAAAAAAAATCCAAAGTCATGTCTGCTATACGGAACACGAATGCGTTGTATTTAAATGGATGTAGGAAATATTTGTAGACGAGGACAGAGTGACATTCGCTCGACGTGGAGCCTGAGAGGAAGTTGAGAAGGAAATATATTAGCATGAAATGAAGTAAGAGACTTTACCAGGACTTGCTATGGTCGTTCAGAGGAAAACAAAACAAGAAATCTGTGTAGTAGTGTAATAAGAGAACAGAAAGCCGACTCGTTGTAATAACGGAGAGCAAGACAAGGAAACCCTAAGCCTTGAGTTTGGAGCCGGGGCATTCAGCGGAGACGGCAGAGATAACAAATAACGTTGAGTGAGTTATCAACAACGCTAAGAACTAAGAACAAAAAAGAAGAGCTTTAAAAAAAACTGAAACCCGGCCCATCTCGTCCCAAAAAGCCCAGACAGAGCTGTCGTCAAAATCATCGGCTGACAAAAGACTTTTCGTCCTATCTCCGCTCATCTACTACGGAAAGCAAGCGGCACTTCTAGATCCACTACATCATACACCTACACAAGACGGCTTATGGGTCATTCTCATTAGAAAAACAGGCACTTGTCTCAATTAAAAGAGCCTTATCAAAAAGCCCTGGATTAAATAGAGTTATAAAATACCACAACTGGTTTCTACCATGGTGGTTAGCTCTGATTAATTTCTAACTTGGACTCTCAAGTTTGGAATAAATGGGCATGTGAATTCATACTGTTGGTGGTATTGTGGTTTCTGAGTTTGCCATTTTACCATTGTTATGGAGGGGATAATTGTAAATCACGACTCTTCACAACTCGGCAGTATTTCATGTGAAAATGTTTGAAGAAACCAATATCCTGAACAATAAAGGCTGACAAGACGGACTGGAAAGGAAACAATTGAGATCTCACAATCCTTCCCATTCTTTATACCCTCACGTAAGCCATAAAAAGCAATAAGAAGCCCAGGATTCCCAAAGCCAAACTCTTGACCAACACTCTAATGGGTCCATTCCAGTTTTTTTCTATTTCCTACAGCTTGGCAATCGTAAGAACTAAGAACCCAACAAAGAGCAGTTTTCCTCTTACAAACCAAGAATTACGCTAGTTGGAAGAGTAGAGATGCTGCAAAGAAACCCCAGAGCACCTGTCCAGACAGCCGCATGCGGTAATGGAAAAACATAATATTTGAAAAAACCATGGGCATAAATACAATGTCCCTGTGAAGAAGTGAATGGTGCGATTGCGGGGTTACTAGTAGGTCCCAACTCAAATCTCAAGACTTCCGTTTCCATATTCCACAAGGGCCGAAGGGAAGAGTAGTTTAGTGGTTAATTGAAATCGGAATAGTAAGGGTAAAGACGGAGGAGGTCTTTTCCATTCCCACTTACCAAGCCTTCCAATCCCAAATCCTACTTTTCCAAACGAACTAACCCTGCACTCAATGCCAAATAAATATCCCACAGAGCAGAGATCACTGATACAATCCCAAACGTCAAGTTCCTCTACGATTTATGACTCAAACACAAACGAAAGTCTTTCGCTCCCGTCGGGCACCCTTTTTCCTCAGTCCTCCATTTCAATTTACCAATCTATATCTACCCAATACGCATACATTCCAGAAATCAGATTCTCTTGATCAACCATTGTCACTGCTCAAAAACTATATGTATTCCAATTTCTATGCTTTTTTAGGCAAGTTGATTAGTGAAATTGCTTATTTGCTTAAACGGCTGAATGAAAGAAATCCTGGGTTATGGGGTTACTTGTCCGAATATTCGAGTACCTAGTTCATTATGTTCTGCCAGCCCATGGACCGACAATTTTTGCTGAGACGGAAATGGACAGAATTCAATAAAGAGTGATAAATGAGTTATGCCCAAAATATTATGCCATCCAGTTGTGCACGTCCGTGTTTGTAGATAGAGACATTTGGACCTGGCTTTGTATTTGGAGTGAAAATGAGGGTGACCAAATAATGATCCAATACTACCCGCTGCCGCTGCTGAAGTGCTCCTACCAACTAGATCGTCATATTATGGAGAAATCAAATAGAAAAAAAATATAAATGAGCCGTCATAAGGCGGATAATGATCAGACAGCTCCCTTCCACAGCCAATTCTAGGCTTTTTCACAATATCATAATGGGATTCAGTTATAAACTGACAACATCCATTGTGGCCATGGAGGGATGTAGGGGATGTAGACATTATATCGCTGTATAAAATATCCATCTTGACCCTCCTCACAGTAATCATTGGAGGGAGAGCTTCAGCAAATACCGGGGAGAAAGTGCGTAAGCTGAATTAATGCTTTCAAAAATAAGCACTTATTCCTCCAAAATCACGTAAAACAAAATCGGCGCATGCTAAGTTAACCTACTGCGGGTTGTATTGGATGCGATGGGAGTTTAAGACGACTTTAGACGCGCACACTGTTTGTTAAACCAATAAAGAAGTACCTGAAACTGTATCTACTAAACTTCCTACTAAATAAATATTGCGTAAAGCGAAGAATGAACCAAGAATAAAAAAAACATGTCTGCTTCACCGGGATGGAATAGTCTACCTTGGAAACAGTTCGAATTCGAAAGCAGCTTTTCCGGAAAGAACCCATCTTTCCCGTTGAAGTTGAATCGGTTATGGACCATTTCACATTGTCGTTTCTGGAGAAGGTGATAGCTACACCCAGTGTTGCTGTGGAATGCTTCCAGACCAGAAGCTGTTGGTGATGTGGTCCTTGTGGACAGAAGTCACCATGGTGCCCATTGCCTGGGCACTCAAGAAATGCATTATAGGCTCATCCAAATCCCTGACTCGGCTCCTAGCCCATTACAAACTATTCTAACTTCGTTCTTTAAAGCCCCGAGTGCTCCTAGCTTCACTGTCTGCTTCCGCGAAGTTATGCACAGTGGCGGAGCGTAAGGGTGCGTCAAAGGAAAGCACTTGGAGATGGAGAGCTGGGAGACAAACAAGACGCTGCTTTTTCTTGCCGAGAAAGGCAATCACAAGAAACGAGGCTATGACAATTTTTAGTCACAGCCCGCTAACCTTTATGATTACGACTATTATGCTTGGGGTGGTGGGTGCTTTTCTATAGTTCCTGTTCAGGCAGGCACAGAAGCTACCTCTGTTCGGGATCCTGGAATGTGGATTGGTATACCCAAACGAGTCGTTAGATCCGCCTCGACTCTCGGAATAATAATTACAAGGAAAAATCTTAATCTTTTCTTACCACTCAACTTCTCTGACTGAGCTCAGGAGCACGGAAAAAATGACATATCGTTTTTCACTTTTCACGTTCCGCAATCTCATACCAGTCGTTCTGGTTCGTCGGTTCTAATTATACTTCCTACTCAACCTTAGCTTATGGCTTATTATCGTGGTACTAAAAATATTCCTTCCACTATTCCCTTCCATATTTTTTAAGCTCTTCATACGCGTTCTTTTTTTTTTACTTTGAATAAATCCTTACTCTTACCGCCTCTGTATACTTTTGCGTGGTTATCTAAACACGAAGAATCAACGCTCATCTGCTCTATTTCGGCCGTATAAAATGACAATAGCTTTTCGATTATATTCATACACGTGTGAAGAAATTAGGGGGAGTAATGTTTGCCGTTATATATAATTAACTTATTTTCAATAAAATCCTAGTTCTGGTGGGGAGCGTGTATTGTTTAGTCGTAAATCTTGGGTATTCTTTGTTCAGAAATCCCTTGCAATTTCTTTATGAAATATGGACGACTAGCTGTTTGGATAACAACAAGGATTATTTGAAGTTATGGGGCTGATGGGACTTGTACCCCGAGGAGTAACTGGTGAAATAGAGAGTTGGCTAAATCGAGAGAAGCACCACGGAATGTTTTCATTGTCAAGATGGAGGAGAGATATTGTCTCAATGCGACACGGCTTGTACTCCATGGAACAACAAGGGAGGCGAAAGGATTACTGACATGAGCCACTGCTGCTCCTTGTGCAAGACTATCCATTTTCTCGACAAGAGATAAGAACGTGTAGTGCGAGGATAAATAGAAAAATTCCAAGTCTCAGGGGCCCATTACCCAAACTACAAAAATATTCAGGCTTCCTCTGCATAAACACACTTGTGTCTAGTGCTTGTACTCCAAATAACTCGCTCCAGCTGTTACGAAATCCCCGCCCTTTAGACAGTTTTAGCCGAAAATTTCTTTTGTTTTAGTATTATCGCCATTTCCCACAATTTTTGTATCACCCATTGTTTCAATGAAAACTAATTCTCAAAACGAGTAGTATCAGAATTTGAGGCTATTTGTGTACCTGTATATGAACGTTACAAACAGCTATGCCCGAATCATGGCTTCACGATATACTCTATTCATATACGATGCTGGAAAATCAATATCAATACGAAAACTTTTGAATTCCTCATTATCTTCCGTGGTGAGTAGGACGGGCGGACGTTATTCCTGAATTTTCAGTCAGCCCTTCCAAAATTACCTTCCTTGTCTTTCTACGCTGCCTGGACGTCAAACCCTTCTTCAATTTTAATGCTCTACATAGACTGGAGGGGGAAGGAATTAGCTCTGGATCTCATACGAAGTGTCAAAGACCTGACCTGCTAACAGACCACAGATGTTGACACGCCGAAGGGATTAATTAACAAATATCCCACATTAATAATCCGTCTCCACACCCACTCCTCACTCCACGCAGGACAGTGTGATTAGCATAAAAGTAATTATACCATGTCAACCCTTTTCTTCCCAATTAATGATTAAGGCCAGAACTCACGCCACGAACGTATTATCATGTGAAAAACGAAGCATGGAGCCAGCCGCCGCACTCATGATTGAAACTGAGCGGGATGGGTCTTGAAGTGACCATGCATGATCCCACTCAATGAGTATGACTCAGCTCGTAATCGAGTGGAAGGAGAAAACACTTTTCCGCCTTATTACTGAGCACAGATGAACATTTGTTGGGGTGGACATTGGGGTGAGACATGCGAGGCTCTGAACTTTCTCTGGACAATTCCTCTCTTCCAACCTATTTCCTCGTCCAGAGTTTTCTGCCAAACTAGCCTCAACTAAATCACATTTCTATTCCAGGTTCAGATAGGGTGGGAAGTTTCCGGAAATGGTGGAGGAGGCTTAGATCAACCTCTGTTTTTGTTTGCTCTCTCTATCCTCCGTTCTCGTCCCCACTTTCTCCCACCTAAATCCTCTCAATCTCCACACAGGAGCCACTCAAGGACTGGACACATGCCTGAATATAAAATTCTCCCCAGCTCATGACTGGACAAGGAACAAGGACAAGTACTGCCTACACTACTACTACTTTGTACTGGGGACAAGATGAATGTGAAATTCCATTAAACACGAAACCATTTGTTCTCTTTCCAGGAGAGCACACAGATGAATTGAAATGATGAGCATTCGTGTCCCCGTCCAGTCTCAATCCCAGTCCCTCTTCTCTGTTCATTCATCATGCGGCATTCCGTCCATTGGGTTAGAGTGCGTTCTGAGTTTGACCACTTCCTCAGTTTCACTCCCCGCTTTTTCCACATATATTTCAAATCAAATACGAAAGTGGCTCAAGGGTTTCCATGTGAATCATTTTAATTGGATTCCATGCTAATGCCTTACCCGCGTGCTTGCACGTAACTTCATCAACGTGAACACGTGGCTATTCGACTCTTCTCAGTACACAGAACGGGCATGACCACTTTCTCCATATAGGTTAAAAATGCTGGTGCTCAATACAAGGAAAATTGAATACTGAGCTTATTAGTTGGTCATATTTGCTCGGCTTTTTTGGACGAAAGAATACAAGGTTAGTGATTTAAGAATAACTGAAACACTTGGATTAGTGCCTGGATCTTAACGAGGATGTAGCAGTTGGGACGCAGCGGGTGAAATCACATTTCGTTTTAGCGTAGGAAGGAGCAAAGGCGTCTGACGTATAAATCATATTCTTTCTTTTTACGATATCGAGTGAGCGGATAGGAAAAATCCAATTTCATTAGAGTCGAGGCGGAGCGGAGGCCCTAGGAAGAAAGAAGCGATTGAGATGACGGAGGGGACAGGAGCACAATTGGCTCCAGTACGCTCCTCCAGTCTCTCCTGCACCAAGTGCTTAATTCCAGGACTCGCTTTTGGTCTTGGTCATAAACCACGAACGTAAGTTGAACAGCCCTGTCAGCCCTACCAACTCCAAACTCCCTCTCAGTCCTTGATTCCGATTACTGCGTAGTGCAAACTTCTGATTCTAGAGCTTCAATTCTCTAAAACCGATTGCCACCACCTTCACTCCAATCAAATCATCAATTGAGTTCGATTCATCTCCTCCAATTTCCAGAGTCGTATAAATAACGAGGAACGGATTTCCAACACCTCTGGAAACTGGAAACCAATTTTTCAAATGGAAACTCCTCTATTAAATAAGGATGCGATATAAAGAAAGTACGTAAACATATATTTTTGATTTCTCTGCCGAAGTCTGGGATTTTCACTATAACACTAATTGCAATTACGGTAATCGTACTTCTTTGTCATATTTCTAAAACAGAGTGGAGATTTGTAATACCTATGCTCAAGAGTGGAAAATTTTGATAAACGAGCAATTTGTTTGAAACGCTCTGGCTGTACTAAAACAAAGACTAGCGATTTCCGACACAATTTCGAGGAATTGGAGAAGATTGTGAAGATAAGGTCGTTATGTTCTGATGCCTTGTTGGAAGACAGGGTGCATAAAACGTGACGAGGAGACGAAATGTCCGTCAATTGACAGACCAGGCAGTTCCCCCAGTTTGAAGCTTGGAGAAAGCAGTAGGTTGTGAGTAAAGTTGAGTGGAAAGAATCCAACTTGAACTTCACCAATATCCAAGGCTTAATGGGAGGCAGACAAAGTGTTGGGAGAGTATTATGGGTGAACATTACACACTTTCCCTCCAGATACACTTTCTTGCACTTTCCCTTCCTGCATTATGAAGAGAGAACGGAGGAGGCGCAGAGTGGGGCTAAATGAAAATGAATGTTGATAATGTGTTTTCACCCAGGGAATAAATTACATTCTCAAAACTCAAACCACCCTCCACAACTTAAGTGACAAATAAATGCTCGGGAAAAGAGAAGGATGTATGACGGAGCTCAGACTTTGCATATAAATGCAAAAATTATGTCCTATTCTTAGTTCCGTCGACGCTCAAGGACCGGAACTCTACTAGAAGAAAAACTCCTAAGATGTTCATGCTCACACCCCAGCTTTCCGATTTGAAGTAGCTCGAGACTTTCCGTACTTTTAGTGGAAACAACGACTGTTTTAGCCTTCGCGGTGGTGTAGAACTTCAGCTTTTTAACGGTTAGATTGAAAGAAAAATCATGATATATTTCGTAATTTGTGAACGAACCAAGGACAATTATTGAGTGTCTGCCTATCTTCCTTCATCCAGATCCTTAAGTAGCAGACGAAGGAATGATCAAGAGGCATTGCTCTGTCCCTAATGACTCCCTGCTCACCATTATCAGGAACATCCCTCGAGAAATCCAGGACAGCTACTAATTGTTAGTACTATACTGGTAAGTTGCCGAGGTATGTGGCACACGACTGCTTCGTTGACGTTAAAATACGTCACCTTCCTGTCCAAAGCTTTTTCGACTTTTCCAATAAATATCTACTGTTTTTGTAACGACCGAATGTTTACGTTTCGGCGAAACAGAGACTTATTGATGATCTGGCCGTGATTAGTGAGCACTCCGACTCATTCCTCTGTTCAGAGCAAAACAACATGTCATTGAACAATTTGCAGCTCATTTGTAACAGTTCGACCCTTCAATGAAGAGACATGAGTTTGTGCAAGAACCAAGAATGCACTAGATTTTACCGGATCCTGGTTTGGTTCGTTACACCACTAGAGGTAGAAGGGTAGTCTGAATAGGATTCAGGAATCAGTTTCTAAGCATGAAGCAAGACGACCGACCAAACCAAACCAAAAAACCTTTCGTTTTTTAAGTAACTTTGATATAGTGCATGGAGCGGCTTAGGGATTTATCGTTCGAAACTACAAAACAACTTCCAGAATACAAGAAAACGGCAGTAAATCAAGTCAGTCAGTTCAGCCTCCCGCCCAGAAACTCAACCAGTACTACACTGAATTTAATAAAAATTAGGATATTCAAATATATGAGCTTTTTTTAATTTAAAAATGCGGCCCACACACCGAACGCACCCCTAGGTGATTAGGCATGCCAGGCTTTATGAAGACATTGAATTGAATTAGAGGAAGTGCATGGAGACGCCTGCTTAGTTGAAGAATAATGAGGAATGACAGGCCTCGGCCGAGAACTGAAGGCTCATATCTCAACTCAAACACAGTCTATAGGTATAATGAATTCCGTCCCCCCATGTTCATAAAAATCAGAAACAGAAGTTTCCAATTTAATTTTTTGCCAGTTTAGAACCCTAGATGCATACCACGTCTCACTCGCATTTTCTCGTTCCTCAAGGATCATTTAAGTATTTTATGACTCTCTACTTCAGCAGGGTTTTAAAACTGAGTCCCTACCTGTAC
>JAQFYT010003019.1:0-11577 GCA_034694925.1 Ceratophysella denticulata
AGGTATATTATATTGTTAACAGGCCGAATAAAAGATTAATGAACTTTCTTTTAAACTTTTATATAAATTAATTAATTTAAATAATCTTTCACTGTGGTGTGGTTGGAACTAGGTATGTACTGAACTTTTAACTTTATTTCCTATGTTTACTTATAAATAAGAAATCCGAACATAGCACAAGAAGGCTCTAGAAAATAACTTATCATCTAGGTACGTAAATACTTGCTACTTTAACATTTCTTAACTTTCACTTGTACTTATTAATGTTACCTGAGATCTTAATAAATTTTAGGCCGAGGGATAATCTGAGAATTTTCAATTCAAGCGAGACACGTGTCAACAATCTGGATGTCATGACTAACGACAAACCACAACTAATGTACTTCCATTTTGATATCAGCACAGCGGTTCAGGAGCCGATTCCTGAGAAACCTTTACAACAGTAGCATTTTCTTTGTTTCTTTCGTTTTCGAGCAAGTAGTGTAGAAGCAGACAGCGAGCATGAATTTCCTGAACAGTTCGGCTCCGTAGAAACATGTCAAAAATCCCATCTGCATTTTTCCTGAAACAGTTTGAATTAGAATATGCGAGTTGTTGCCCCATAATAATTGGAATTTTAAAATAAAATTTTCACCAACATACTTGATAATTTCATGAATTTTCGTGAATGGTCGTCGTTGATTAAAGTCCGAGTTACAAAGAAGCACCAGAAGCTGTTGGTCATGATGCAACTTGAATCTTTTCCCCATCCATTCCGGTGGATCGTAAACAATTGTAAATTCGTCCGTAGGATTTTTGTATTGTCGAATCTGGAAATTAATAGGAAATTGGAAAATGCCTAATGCGGATGCGGATCCATATGCGATGTAATGGAAAGCTTGAAGCTTATACACCAATTTATTGATTATTTCTTTTTACCTTCCAACTCAGAAGATCCGTCCATTTCTGTACGGCGTCAGGAATAAGCCAATTCAATTTGTTGTCCAGCAAAAGCCCTAAGAAATTGGCCAGCTCGTAATGACGTTCCATGAAGACTTGATGATAGGCAACTCGACCTTTTGGACTCTTCAAAATGGCGTCTTCTTGATTGGGAAAGCAGTTCGGCCCAGATTTACCGACCACTGATAGATAAGTCAACATATTCCCTTCGTACCAGTTCGAAAAACCCTGTAACACGATTGAATTTTCTACAGTTATCAATCATCGAGCATAATATCATTATAATATAAAAACATCACAAATCACAACTCGCCACTTTTGATAGAACTTCTTTTTCCTCAATTTCCTGTTCAGTCAACGGTTCCACTTCAATAGTCTGACGGTCGACGTCGTATTGTTCCAACTCGTTATCATCAAATGACGCGTACTGTATAGAAAACAAGAATTTCCAATTAAAAGTTGTCTCGATTGGAGTATCATCGCTTCTGAATATACACGTTACACGGCAACATTGAAATAACCTTGTATCTGAAGCCAGTTTGTTTATGGAAGTAATCCAATTCCTGATAGTACAATTCCAGATATCTTGGGGAATAAAACTGAAAATCACTGGCCAGCTTCGGTTTCAATTTCTACATGCAAATAGTGAAAACATTAGTAAAAATGGCAAAACTATAATGTAGGACAATCAAGGGTATTCTCACCATATCGATTGACCGCTGAGAAATGGATTTCCGTTCCGGAGGAGTGTCCATTTTGGGGGATGTAAAAGTAAATGGATTGCTGTAACGTGGACGTTTTTCCAGGTCACGATTGCTTCCTTCGGCCACATCTTTCATTCGTTTCATTTGGCGCAAGTCTCTGTAACAAAAATAACATTTTAATTAATAAGCAAATACATCCAGTCCCTATACGAAGGGGTCTTTGGCCCTGGCACCTTTAACACCAGATCTGGCACTTTTAACACCAGATTTGGCATCTACACCAGATTTGGCATCTACACTACACCAGATTTGGCACCTTTAACACCAGATCTGGCACTTTTAACACCAGATCTGGCACCTTTAACACCAGATCTTTCACATTTAACACAAGATGTGGCATTTTTAACGCCAGATTTTTTTCCTTAACTTTAACACAAGATTCGGTACTTTTAACACCAGATCTGGCCCCTTTAACACCAGATCTGGCACCCAACGTAAGCCAAACTTAACCTGGTCCAAGAATGGACTATGCATAAATATGCACCCGAACTTCTAAAGCTCTAGCTGGCAACGTACTTGTAATTTTCTCCCTCGAACTGACACAGGTCGAAATTTGCTTTATGAGTTTTGTCCAGAAGAGCCAGGGGAATAGAAATCGGCGGAACATCAAATGTAAAGTTTCGGAGTGTGTCTTCTTCCATGGCTCCAAAGTGATTTTCAATGCTACGACTTTTCTCTCTACTTTTCTCCAGAATTTCTTCAATACTTTCATCGCTGATTGTATTTTCCGAGTCTTTAGCTGCAAGAATCTTCTCCGCTCCAAAACGGATCATGCTCAACATGTTCGTTTCGGATAGACGGTCCTTGGAGCGTTCGCCTAGAAGCCGACCTTGTGGAAGAAAAAATAGTACATACGAGCATAGAATTATCTAAGGTCAACTAATGTTTCAAAGCAAAATCCAAATGGTGATTTTCGTATACCTTGCTGAATAACAATACGATCCAAATGAAGCTTCACTTCAGCTCGCTCCACGATTTTCTCTTCAACGGTTCCAGACGTAACGAGGCGAAAGACGCGGACTTGTTTCTTTTGTCCGATACGGTGACAACGATCCTATATATGCAGAATGACCACATTAATTACAATTACCATATGTTCCATGTTTTTTGCCGAAAGTGTACTTCTGAACTTCTTACCATAGCCTGCAAATCCATTTGTGGATTCCAATCCGAGTCATATAAAATGACCACATCTGCGGCAGCCAAATTAATTCCTAATCCTCCGGCCCGAGTAGACAGTAGAAATATGAATTTGTCACTATTTGGCTCATTGAATGCTCGGATTCTCTCTTCTCGGTCAGCATGGCTCGTCTGACCATCCAAACGAGCATACTGTGAAAGTAAAGAGCTCCGAATTAGTACCTACGACGTTGTTTAGTAAACTGCAATTGTGGGACTATTGTGAATCTTACTGAATATTCCTTCCAGATGCAATAATCTTGAAGGATATCCAGAAGCGTTGTGAATTGTGAGAACAACAACACTCTGGATCCTTCAGCCTTTAATTTGACCAGCAATTTGTCCAATACCAGGAGCTTTCCACATGAGTCCACGACGTGTTGGTCCGTGGTAAATGGAGGCCCTGTTTCCACTCCAGGGAACAAATAGGGATGATTGCAGGCTTTCCGTAGTTGCATGAGTAAATTGGACAAATTAGCTTTGGAAAGAGTTCCATTCGATCGGAGTAATTCAATATCACCAAGAAGAACCTTTCGATACCTGTTGAAATATTTCGGAATTGTTTAAAAATAATCTAAAATATATAACGCAGATTCCTTCTTTGCTGAAGCTGACATCCAAGGTATTTATGTATTATGTACCATTCGCGCTGGAGCTGTGTCATTTCCACGTACACTTTCAGCTCTTTCTTTGGAAGCAAGCTCGTTTCAACGTCGGATTTGACACGTCGAAGAAGAAATGGTTGGAGAATTTGATGCAGGCGATGAACAACGGTCTGAT
This sequence comes from Ceratophysella denticulata, assembly GCA_034694925.1. Classification (NCBI taxonomy): domain Eukaryota; kingdom Metazoa; phylum Arthropoda; class Collembola; order Poduromorpha; family Hypogastruridae; genus Ceratophysella; species Ceratophysella denticulata. Next base: position 3,663 of record JAQFYT010003019.1, read on the forward strand.
CTCCCAAACAGTGATTCGTATCGAACCAGGAATCAAAGTCCTAACAGTGTAGCGAAGCAGAATTTAATATATAATTCTCCATTTGCCGGTAATATAAAAGCTTACGTCGGACGATCCAAACAGATCCGGGAGCAAGTAATTGAGTAATGCCCACAATTCGTGTAGATTGTTCTGAAGCGGAGTTCCGGTTAGAAGTAGACGATGAGATGATTTGAGGCGACGGACATTTTTAGCCAATAAAGAATGCTCGTTTTTAATACGTTGTCCTTCATCAATCACGACGTAGACCCAGTCCACACTTTTCAAATAAGTCAGTTCAATTGTAATCATTTCAAAGGACGTAATACAGACCTGCCACGATCTATTCTTCTTCTGTAAATCTCGTTTGATTAATTCAGTCTGGAATGCACAAATATTGATTTATCACGGTACGTTTAAATAAACTACGTTTTTAAAACCATATGCTGAAAGTATTACTCGTTCGGCTTTATCTCCAATCAAGGCAATCGTTTTTAAGGACGGATACCATCGTGCAAATTCACTCATCCAATTACTGATGGTTGACTTAGGGGCCACGATTAGGTGCGGTCCAGCCACTCGACACCTTGACTTCAAATATCTATTCATACCAAGCAAAACCAAATCGTATTTCGTTTGTTAACCAGTTCGTAATCATTAACCAAAAGCAATTGTATGTAGAGACGGATGGCTCAGAATCTCGAAACTTATCCCTTCCACTAACGGTCCATGCTATTAGAATTACGTGTAAGTGGAAGGATGACAGTCCATGCTATTAACATTACGTGTGAGTGGAATGATCACGGTCCATGCTATTAGCATTACGTGTGAGTGAAAGGATCATGGTCTATGCTATTAGCATTACGTGTGAGTGGAAGAATCACGGTCCATATGCTACTAGCAAGCATTACGTGTGAGTGGAAAGATCATGGTCTATGCTATTGATTAGCATTACGTGTGAGTGGAAGGATCACGGTCCATATGCTACTAGCATTACGTGTGAGTGGAAGGATTACGGTCCATATGCTATTAGCATTACGTGTGAGTGGAAGGATCACGTTCCATATGCTATTAGCATTACGTGTGAGTGGAAGGATCACGGTCCATATGCTACTAGCATTATGTGTGAGTGGAAGGATCACGGTCCATATGCTACTAGCATTATGTGTGAGTGGAAGGATCACGGTCCATATGCTATTAGCATTACGTGTGAGTGGAAGGATCACGGTCCATATGCTATTAGCATTACGTGTGAGTGGAAGGATCACGGTCCATGCTATTTGCATTACGTCTGAGTGGAAGGGTATAGGTTTCGAGATTCTAAGCCATCCGTCCGCCGCAATACGTTGGTATACCCAAGTAGTGAAATAGCTTGCACGGTTTTCCCAAGACCCATTTCGTCTGCCAAGACTCCATTGATTCCATTTTGATAGAGTGAAATGAGCCAATTCATTCCGCGTATTTGGTAATCTCTCATTTCACCATTTTTCATGAAAGTTGGGCTGGAGGTGAACACAGCATAGGTTCGTTCTTTCAAGCCGTCGCTGCCTTTTCCAGTTCTACATAAATAAACAATATTCGCTAAGCATTCAAGTACAGTAAGAGAAGTACGACCGTGAATAATTTTTATAAAATGTGAACACAATCTACCATCTTGCATTGAAACTTAAACCTATAAAAACGAAATTAATAAATATCCGGCGGTCGGCAAAATATTTTTCAACTTACCCCTCAGCATTTCCTATGTTGAGTGGACAATTTTTCGCATTCTTGACTACGGCTGCCCTTTTACCGTTAGTATCCTTCGATTCAGTCACTTCCGATTTCACGAAATGCGACACAATTTCCGATTGCGTTAGCAAAAATGCCAAACGCTTCGCTCTTGCACTCTCCTACGCCATTCAGAAACAAATAAATAATGCATTATTACCGCAGCATATATATTGAACCCAGTTTACCCGACTTGTTTGTCATCTGGCCAAAACTAAGTCTGAACCAGAACCCCAGAACAGCGAAACTATCAACCATCGTTGCACACATATAATTTGTAATTAGGTGTTGGACGACATTAGAAACTTACCGCATCCGAAACTGGATCCACGGGTGTCAGATTCGCAACTCCGGAGTCCGTACTCGTTTCGTCCATGTCACTAATTCCACGAGGCGATCTAGTCGTTGTGGACGCAGAAGGTTTTGGACGAATAATGGGTTCGACTTCGTCAATACAACCACTTCTGTTGAACGAAAAGTAGCGTCCACATAATTGATTTATAATGATTATAATTATCCCTGTCATTTAGACACTTATATGTGTTTCTTTACCCAATATCCGGAGGTTCTTGTACCACCGGCTCGATTATATCCATTGTTCTTTAGCTCAGAGGTCAGAGGTCCAAGTTAGATTTAACTGTACATAAATTGCAAATTACAAATTACTGCTTTGACTGACGAGACAAGTTAGATAATAAAGCACAACACGACGAGGCAGAGGCTGAAAACGAATGACGGCACGGACACAAATCAAATTCACGAAGCAGCGAGTTCTTATATGGCCACAAATCGGTGTCGGTTATTCAAATGAAAATGATGCCTTTGTTTCGTTCAGCAGTAGAACGGCAAACTTTGCACAAGCAATCATCCCGCAACGGAACACCGTTGACCGTGCTTGTTGGGGATCAATGACCTCTGCTGGCATTTCTCCTGCATTTCACCCTGACACAAAACACAATCGATGCAACTTCGTTTTTGGCGGTTGACTTAAAATTTGGGTTGTGTAGCGTTTGTGCATTGTGCATATGAGGTCTGCACGATTTCTGGAGCTGTGTATAACTTTATTGGGTTAGGTTATACTATGTATTATGGTTAGGTTAGGCTGGGCACCTAACCTAACCCGACTTTTGGGAAGGGAAAGCAAGTTAAACCTGCAGTTTTGTACTTCAATGCAGCTCCAAAAATGGACAATAGATCGGACATACCTAATGTATAGGCGTTACCTACAGACCAGGTTTCGATGATGTTCTGAAAAGTCATGTTAGGTTAGGTATACATAAATAATTTGGTATGGTTAAACGTGGCACCTAGAAACCAAACTTTTTGAAATTATGAAATCTAACTCAACCAATTTCGCTTACACATAAATACATGGAGGATATACACCTCGAGGTTCAAATATTTAGAGTAACATATAGTTTAGTTTCCTAAAAGAATTATCTGGCTTTATCAAAGATCTAATTTAGCCTAGGTAGGTAACTAGAATTTATCAACTTCGCGGTCAGATAACCAAGCCCGACCTAACATTTTAGAATGAATCTCAGATGTCGACCCTGTTTATCGTTTCGCTGAATAGGTCAAAATCCTGCTTACCGGACGAACAGTTATTTTCGACAGTGTAAATGCACAGAAATCTTATCGGGCATATGGCTCCGTATTCTTGATTATCTACTTGAAATGTGCTTTCCACTGCTAAAACACCAACTATTTACGAGCAATTAACCTAAAAAGTCGCTTTCCATACGTAAGATTTCAATACCTGTGATTTTAGAGCATGCAACAAATTAAAATTACCATTTTCATATCCACAAACAACTATTTAAATTAGATTCCGAGTATCAACTCATCAACCATGAACTAAATAATTTCCATACGGCTAATCATAAGGTCAAGTCTCAAGTGTGAAATGTTTTGTATTTATTACAAGGAAATATTTCAAATACATTTATTCTCGCCCATCACCTCAACTCAACAATGAGCAAACAGCATTCCAGGACGAGCACGATGAATTTGGACAAGATTGATCTGCATGTGGGTTAGTAGAATAAATAACTAAATCTACATCTAACATTCCTTATTCCTTAGTTCCTGTTTTTGATTTACCTACAAACAGATATAATTATTCTGATTATTAGCTTAAATTATTAGTTGAAGTGTGATAAGATGTTAGGGAGCAGGTTTCTTCAATTGACTTCCATGGGTGTGCTGAGCACTGTGCTGGTGTCAGGGAGGTTTTCTCCTGACGGGGCGGCGGATGGGTTCTGGCTCAGCATCAAATGCTTGTGCACCATCTCTTCCTTGTTGATCAGGTGAGTGGTCCGGGCAATGAGGGTCATCAGTGTGTTCACATTGTTCGACCAGTCATTCAGAACTTCACTCGGGTCCTTAGGATCTTGAAATGAAACAATTCCAGCCGGACGGTCAGTTTTACCGTGAACCGTCCCGGCTACAACCATGCTGCAGAGAACTTCTTCGACTTCCTGAAATGAAACACAAATGTAAACTAATTTCATTTCGGTAGCATTGCAGATTGATTACTGTGTGCTGTGCACTCTACACTGCACGGACTACACCTGAACTTGCTAACTACTTACTTTAGGGTTAAATATCAAGAAAATAGAGCTTTATGACGATAAATCCACTTTAATCGTGAACTTTGACATTTAACAATGATATTTGCCCAAAAATTGGACGCAGGGGCTCACTCTAATGGTAGTAATAACGCTATAATGTGAGTGCGAACTGAAAATTCTAAACAAACCTTAGGTTCCAAATCCAGCAATTCAGCCATTCGCTTGAGAGTAACTCGAGTGTAGTACTTGGCCATAATTCGAATGTTCTGAAAAAATACTTGTGCTTTAGTAAATGCCTTTGTTTGGAATGGAGACTTTTACTTATTCTTTTGTCATTCCCGGACTGTGACTGACTTACATGTTCAACAACCCTGTTTTTAAGATTCGTCCACCGTTTTACACCAAAATCAGAGTTGTCGAATACAACCGTTTTACGAATCTCAACCTCGTAGTCTTTACAAAGCTTCTTCCAGTTAATCAGTTCTTGATTCTTGAATAATTCCAATAATTTCCTAGGAAATGAAATGAATATTTAATTCGTATACTGAAATACATAGCTTATGACTAATATTGTTACAATTTAGTCAGCGCGCCATCGAAAGAAATCTTCAGTTTACTCACTTGTAGGCCGGAATGCCCTCGAGAGCTCTGTCCTCCAAAACTCTGTGGAGTAAATCCGCCTGCTCATTATCGTAAGGGCTGAGAATGAGGTAAAGAACAGCAGAACGAAGATCATCTTTCTTCGCGACCTCGTCAGCTTGAACAATTGGAGTGGCAATCATTGCACGGTAGTGACGACAGATTTGGAGGTAGGACCCTTCATGTTGGTGCATGTCAATCATCAGCCTGAACAGTTGGATTATTTAGATAAGAATCCGAGAATCAAACCATGCCACTCATTCTATTTGAATAATCTTACTTGTAGAATTTAATTTTCAACTCTTGTGCGCTTTCGTCTTCAAAGAACTTGGTATTAATTTTCTTGGAAATAATTTGAGTCCGAATGTAATCACCCTTAGCCAAACAGTAACGCATTTGTTCCAGAATGAGCTCCACCTGTTCAAAAAAGCGTATTATATGTCATAAATGTACGGGTGACATTTTTCGATGCATTGAGAAAATAGAATGTGCACTGAGAACATAGACTTTTACATTGAGAAATGGAATTCCGCAATAAAGGAAAATTCGAAAATTGCTCTATAATTCTACAGGCTAGGTTAGTTGTTAGTCATGTGTGTATTTCAAAAACCTCTGCCCATGTTTTAACCTAACCCAACCTCACTAAAATTTACAGTCATTTCAGATCAGACAGTGCGGAATTCCATTTCTCAATGCACGATTCTATTTTCTCAAGTACTATGAATCAAATGACACGCTTGATCTGTAGAAGCCATTACCTTTTCTTTCTTATCCATTGAGCCATAAGTTTCGACTTGAAGGTCTTGAAGTATGTTAGCAGCCTCCACAATATTCCCTTCAGCCTCCTTCATTTGTGCCAATCGATGAGTGAGTCGAGCTCTCTCAACTTCAACGTAGATCTTTCCTTCAGTCACACTTCGGAGCGTGTCAATGAGCTCATACTTGAGTTCCTTCGTCGGAAGTTGGTCAATGTAAGTACAGGCTTCCTGAACCATTTTCACAACAGCCTGTTTCAACTGTCCACGACGTTTGGACAAAGTGTTTATATACTCATTCAAAACAGGCCAGTTTTTGGCTTCGAAGCAAATCTGGATTGCCAAGACCAAAACACGACCTGTTGAGAGCATGTCTCCTCCCTAAATACAAATTAAATGTTAAATTTGTCGTTCATAAACTATGTAATTAAATGGTATTAATCGCAGTGCTTCTAACCGTTCGAGTTTGTTTTTCTAAGGCCATGAGCTGCTCTAGAGCTTCATTGAGTTTCCCAGACTTGGCCACAGCATGAATCTCCGGAAGCTTCTCATCACAAGTGACACTGTAGTCAACTTCCATTTTGACAATTTCCCCACTTCCGGTCGACATGGGCATCGGCTCTCCGCCCTTCTTCGTCTTGGCTGTTTTCTAATTTTGAAAATTGAACAGAGTCAAATCATAGCATTATAGTGACTATCTCACGGTGGTCAGCTGTCAGCTGCATTTCATACACATAGAATTAGACAGACAATGCTTTGTTGGGTGTTGTTGTCAGCTGTCAGCTGAGGTATAGCACACCATACATACACAATGCATGGACAATTAAGTTGATTGTACTAACATATGTGCACTACCTACAACCTACAGATAACACAGTCAACGGTTCTGTGTTCTGCGGTGGTCAGTGGTAGACCACACACTTTACTGGTGAATGGTACCCATATTCTTTTGCATTTTGTATTTATATACCGTCAATGGTCAACCGTATATCATCAAATCAACCATCACCTTATTTTTATTATTTACGAGTCAATATTCAATAGTTCATTGTACTTTTGACTTTGTTTTGCTATTAAATATTACATATTACGAAACGGATGACGGACAACCAACAACGAATATTATAATGAACAACGAACAACGAATTAGAAATAGATAATGACACACAACATATGACATAAAAACCCTAAACATGTTAAAACATTAAATAAAAAGAACTTACCACTGCTTCCATGATGAGGACTGGCTGACGTACTGGTGACTGGTTCTTTCTCCTTCCACGTTCTGCCTTTTGTGATGGTTAATTACTCCACCAAGTTTGTGTCCGTGAAATGAACTATGATGTATGACCTACCAATGACCAAGAAACACCGACAGTTGACAGTAGTACTTAAACAGTCAAGTCACAAGTAAGTGACAGACGAAAAAGTCAAAAGTAAAGTTCGACCCCAAACACAAAACACCTACCTTTCAATTCACTGAAATTCACTGACAACTGAAATTCAAACTAGGAATAATTGGAAAAAGAATGACAGAGCAAGTTTCCCTGCCGGTTCAGTTCCGTACTACTTCTCACATTCAAATTCACGTTGGTTGAAGCAGAGAGTTGCACTCAATTCTACGGAAAGTGTTCAATTTGAAAAGCAGCGTCCATATCAAACAAGACTCAGCTTGCACTACTCACACTCACTCGAATCACAGCGCAAACACTGCAAAAAATAGACCCAGAAAGTGCGGGTAAATCACAAAGTCAAAACTCAGACGTTCCACCAGTAGTAGTATTAGTAGTTCCAGTTTACAGTTTTAGTTTTAGTGTGCGGCGAGGGCAGGGATACCTACAACCTATGACCTAGGCAGAATACATGAAACCAGCAACCAGCTAGTTCAGTCAGTCATCAGTGTTGATAGTCGAGGTCAGGTGACAGGTGACAAGGGTGTTGTGTCCGTCCGTCAGCGGTTATTGGCACTGGGTCAAGGAAGGTCCACATGAGGTTACAAGTAACTTTGACGCTGGACGTTCGTTGACAACTCCGTCATAACAGAAATGTAAGTAGTAGATAGATAATGTGTAACTAGCAAGTAAAGCCATGGCAACCATGGCCCGTCACGTTGACGCGTAATGTTGTAAACGGTATGCAAGCGCTCGCCCACAGTAGTAG
>JAQFYT010003020.1:0-11571 GCA_034694925.1 Ceratophysella denticulata
GTGCGAATGCCTCTCTTACAGATGAAAGGTTACGGCTTGTAATATTCGCGTCAAATTAAACACCGAAATCGTCAAAAGAAATTCCGAAAGCCGAGTCTAATATCTCCCCAAGTCGGGTTGGGTTAGGTTTTTTCAAACGTGCCGTAGTACATACTACAATTGTACATGTACTTCGGGTTTCGGTATTTCTTTTGACGCTTTCTGTATTTCTTTTGAAGCAAAAATGTTTTCCCAATAGTTAACAGCCCACTGGTAGAGTATTTTCTAAGGCTTACTATCTGTAATAATCTCAATACTTGTAACCGTAAACTCGTGTAAGGTACAGTGGAAAGTGGAAATAGTGTAAGAGGAGGAAATTGGATAATTGTATGGGGAAAATAAAGGTATTTAAAAATTACACTCTGACAAGGCCATGAGACTAAAATCGGAGAATAAACCCCACTTTTTTTTAAAGCTACGTACCGAATCCAGGGCCAAGAACTCCACCAAGTGGTGCGCATGACCTCACCATACGTCCATCATACGCATACTCATCGGCGGTTAGAACTGGTGATAAGCTGCATCTCCCCCAATCCGTTCCTGACGCTGACCCCATGAGCCAAGATGGAAATACTGCTGGTAAATGCTGAATAATGTGTTTGTACACCAGGAAAGCTTTGGATGAATAGTAATGGGTAATATTGACCTGGACTTGGTTCAGGGTTTCAAGCGGAGATGAAGTTCGCAACGGAATAAAGGTTTGCATGGTGTTAAATCGATTTCCAATGAAGTTTTGTGGTCGTCCGGGCCAGGGCTGGGGTGCGACTACGACCAAGGATTCTGGAACAGGAGCCTGAATACTCGTCAAATACTTCCGAACTGCTTCTCCGTAGATGGTGAGTAGCACGGCCATAACTGTTACGCCTTGTTTCTTTGAAATTGATTTAATATCATGTAAGTTCAAGCACTGCAAGCTAGTTAACTGTTCAACTTCAATCCCATCTGCTATTTCAAATGGGACCTCAACTTGCTTTAACTTCGCAGATACTTCCATCAATGTGACAGGAGCTTTAATAGTCGCGATCATCTGATAAACCAAAAAATAAATTATTAAACTTAGCATACAGTAGTGAAAATTATACATAGCGGTCACAAAATAAAATCGAGTTACTTGAATGCAATAAAATTCAGCGCGAATTGTTTGATTCAAACCAATCCAGTTAGATTGCAATTGGAATCGTCAAGTCAAGAAAGTGAATTGGTTTCAACCCGCTATGATTCGCATCGATTTTACCAGCTTAATTATATGCAATACGTACTACAGTAATTCAGTTCAAAGCGAAGAATCAAATATCCGTGTTTCAGCGATAACACACTGTAATAGCTCAAGACTGCTAATTAGCTGGATTTAGTAAAGATTTTGTAAACATTGCAGCCAGTAGTAAATTTCCAAACAAACTTGTTTGGACAAATTGCTTCTAATCCGTTATTAAGCTTCGTTCTAGTGTTTTGATGTTCCCAATCAGAATAAATACCTACATTGATCTAAGTTTGTGATATTTATATAGATCCTTCATAAATAACGGAATTCCCAAAATAACTAGGATGTATTCAAATCGAATCAATTTACACCCGATTCATTAACAATGGGATGTGGAAAATCCACAACTCAAATTTGACAGTATATCATTTGATTGTAAAGTTGCTAATTCGTTCTAAATCACGTTGAACTTATCTTACAATGTCGAGCAGAATCCTCCATCTTGCTGGAGTCTTGAAGAGCTCTTGAACCCTGGGATGGTACTTTGTATCAAAAATTGAATTCGCAACTTCATTGATCGATATGCCATCACCCATTCCATGATGGATTTTAATTGCCAAGAACTCCGTGGACCCAGCGTCCACCACGAGAATTCTCCACAACGATGTTTTTGTTGAGTAAGGCTCTGTCATCCAAACATTCAAAAAATCCAGAATATCTTCACCTGGTGGCAACCTCACTTTGTGGACATGATTGGCTGTTTGGAACTCGGGATTTTGTTTCCAGAAACTGTAGCCTCCAAATCGGACCAAGTAGGACTTTAACTTGTAAGCAGTGCTTCTTTCCTGATCAATTAAATTCTTCTGTACTCTCTGAATCAAGTCGTTTAAGTCAATACTCCCTGGACCCAAGTCAATAAACGTTCCTATATTGCAAAAAGATCTCCGCTCGTGCTCGTACTGCACTTTGTCATTAACCGCAACTTTTTCAACGATGAAAATTGATATACAATCCTCTGTAATCACTAAACCCTGAATTCTGCCGACTACCACCACACATTGTTTATAAATCCAACAAAACAGAAGGAATGGGAGCAGCAGGATCGTTATGCACCAGGCCAAAAACGCTTTATAGATTTGAACAGCGCTTTCTTCGAGTGATTTTAGCATGTTAAAAATTTAAAATGTCTTAAAATGCTTAATGTCAGTTAGGGTTATTTTCAATTTTGTTATGATAGTCGAATATTCTAAATCCGAGTCACGGTTACGTGTAGTTCTGGATTAAATAATTTATTTAAATGATGCTATTGAATAACATCGGAAGACTGGCACATTTAAGGTCAGATGTAAAAGAAAATGAGCGATGTTTAAACTAATAATTGACCGTGGGAATTATGAAATTCTAACACGTTAATTAATAGAGCAGGTATACTTCCAAGTTCCATTTCATAAATTAAGTTTTAGTAGGTAATACCATGATGTGTAGCATGAAATTAATGTATTGATGAAAACAGATTAATTACTACAAGAGCGTTGGGAATTCACGTAGGAAAAGGAAGGAAAAAAATTAATGAGAAATTTAAACAACGTAACCTAAACTTCATTTATTTGGTTAAGACGAGTGCTGGAACTATGATTTCCATACTGATAATTAAAGTTGATATAAAAAACATGTTTCTCACAATGACGTCTGTACATCTGTATATGGAGTGAATCCAATTATTTGCTTCACAACTTTTGTTGGAACGCATAATTCATACGTGTTAAACAAAATGCACAATCTTTGTAAATCAAGTTTCCACGTAAGAAATACAAACGGAAAACGAAGTAACTTGCTTAATTATATTTAACACATTCGTTTAATTGATTCACATTAAGTATGAATAATTTTAAGTTATAAAATCAAACTATATATTTACTAATTAACTTGCTGATTCCGTCGTCTTCCACTCCTGATCTCGATCAAAGTACAGAATTTCGCCACATGGACCAAAATCGAACAACGTCGAGCAACATTTCAAATTCGAACTGGCTTCATCTCGCATTTCTTGGTGGAATAAAATTCCGACTTTCGTTACAGCCGAAAGCCGACCGTTGCCGCACAGCGTTTGTTGACATAGTCACAGTTTCAAACACCAGTGCACACGGAGGTTCCATAATGACGATAGCAAGGAGGTTAGATATTTTTTTAACATATACCGCTCCAGAGCGGTACGAAGGCGATTTAGTGAAAATATTTGAACTTGTTATGGGGACGCTCGTCTTTACGAAATCTAGTCACCTACTAAAAAAGTATAGCAACATATATGAACAACAGTGGATTTTTATTAATCTTTTCCAATCTCGGCAACATGCAACATAACCGAGTCTAATCGAAGCAACACGAACGAACGATCGGATTATCTGTACGACAGTCAACGGTGTTCGTTCGTGTAAGAAGTGAACGCACTGGTGCGCAGCGCCAATTTAAAAAATGGAACGCACTTGGATCTCGTGTTTGAATTTCCCCCCGCTAAAGTCCCCAGTAAACAACCAAAGCTGGAACCATTACGGGCATCTGTGCAGTCGCTCCAGTATAAGGTAAAAAAATCTCGAACCTCCTTGGACGATAGTTTGTTTTGTATCATGGCTTAATTGCATGGGAGTGGCACGTACATATTGGGTCCTAGGGCTCTGTGTATCATAAGGGTTCAATTAAAAATTAAAACGACCATGTCGAATCAATTCACATAAATATGTTATTTCCAATTGAATTTGTAACCTCGAACTCAAGAGCAAGGTATGCATAAATCGCACGCAACAGCGCCACCTGTGTGTCTCGTTTGCACGCAAATTTCATGTGGGATCAAATAGTACAATCAGCATTCATGTTTTCACTTTTATTGTGAGTGGATGCACAGCGCCAAAAATAAAGTGAAAATGTCGAATTTTCGCTCTTCCTGATGATGAAATGTTCCACCATAACATGAACGCTTTTTAAGTCAATGAAGAATTGATCCAAACTCTTCATCAGCATAATACCTTGGGTCAATATTCAAATCATTCAGAACCTGCTTTCATCACCTGGGACGTCCAAATGTCACGGAACCTTACGCCGCGCACGGCCGCGATCTCCGCAGCGCGCCGGATTTTGCACTGTCTCTGCTAGGAGCAATTACAATGGGCTTAAAAATGTCCATGCCCGCTTGAAGTTCACACGTTGGTTCAACGACTGATCTCTTGAAGCTCTGAAACGGAATACAGAGAAATTGTGGAAACCTAAGACCTGAAAACACCACATAGTATATCTCTTATGAAATCGGGATAGGGCTTCAATACAACATAGTTGTGTCAATCGCCGAATAGAGCCTTTTTGCGCCCAAGTTCCCGGTATTACGCCTGATTTTGTATGCCTACACATACAATTACAAAACAGGAATCATAGTAAGCTTGAACGATAGGATTGGTTGGCGTTAGATTTAGTGCGTACTCTGTCTGTACTTACGCATTTCGAAAACTTTGAATTGAAACGTTTAACGAGAAATTCAATATTACCACAAACGATAAGAGTGTTATTCTCAAAGCCATACAATTACCCAGCGAGTAATTGTAATTTTATTCTGTGGAAAGTCAAGTTTGCTTAACTAATATTATAAAGTAATTGCACACTGTGAACAATTACTTGATGTGTCACGAAGATTAAAATTTTTTTTATAATAGTTTTATAATAGGTTGAATAAAATTAGATCTAGATTTAGATTTCATACATAGCTTGGGTCACGAGTACGCCGATATTTGTTCTTGTTGAGTACACATGCGAGTTAAACAAGATCACGATTCAATATCTCTGGAAAACTTTCGCTATTTCCGCCTGTAGATGAATATCTTACATCGCTGTTTAATGATTCATCAGTTCATTCATTTTGAGATTATTGTTTTAGATTAGTCTTTAATCTATGGGCGTAGAAAGAAGTATTAATTAAGCTCGTGTTTAGATCATAGATTATCATTGGCCTATCACTTAAATACAATTAAGAGAAATAAGATTGCTATGGTCGATTCTTTAAACCAATTCACAAACGCCAATATGCTATCATTCTGCCTTTGCTCATCCAGGCCGGCGTTGGCGGCTTTTATTACACGGTCGAACGTACACCTGTAGACTTACGTCCGCAAATAATTTTTTACACTATAACAAGCCGGCTCCGCACTCCGGATACTAGGTCACTTTCGGTGTACACACATTCTAGCGTAAGGATACAATTACCCAATCACCGATTCCCTGGGTTCAAATGAAGCCCGGGTTGAAAAGGCTTGTGTATTGTGTAATAGGTTTGATTGTGATTTTGCGTGCCAAAGAAGAGTTATCGAACACATTCGAATTTAAAATGCTAAAATAAAATATTGTGACTAAGCCGAATTATATAATAAGCTGGATTTCCCTCTCAAATCAGACACTATGGATTGAAGTTATATCACTTCACACAGAAGCCATTCATTTTAGCTATTTTGAATTTCATTGCTATTTCAGTACCACCACGGAGTTGTTTTGCTCGGATTAATAATTTACGAGTGAGGCCGTAGTTGAATTGACTCGACAATGGGTACGAATTTGTTCAGTGAGACACGCGTTGGTGGGTCTTATTTACCCTGGCTCCGCACTCTGGATAATAGCGGTATCATCGGTGTACATCCATAAATTCTAGCATGAGGCGACAATAATTTCCCAATTATTATTCCAGTCCGAATTCAGACATTCGGATTATTATCATTTGCTTTGGTTGGTTTCACGTGGACAAGTTAATAAATGCAATAATCGACGATTCCCCGGGTGACAATGAAGCTCTACTACATCAACGCACTATCCTGGTTTACTCTGCTAAGTTTAGTAATTCTCGGAAATTCGAAGAACATGGAACCTCTAGCCTTCAACGTTACAGGGTTCGAGCAGTGTATTTTTAATCTGGTGATCGCACCACATCCTGGAACTGAGGACATATCTACATTGGATTTCGTAGAAAACTTAATTGTTTCTAATCCAGGTCCTCAACTATGGACTACAGTACGAGCGGCCATGAACGATTCCCAAACATTCTTGTTCAAATCCCGCTATCTAAAGGAAATATGTTCCATTAATATCCTAGTAAGAATCGTCGGGTGTTCACGGATAAATTTGATGACTGTATTTGGTGTAGGCCTATACAATTCACGCAGTATTCTGTATATTTTGGAAAGCAAGTTCTCGGTCAGCTGCAGACGAAAAAAACAAAATGGTGGTAATATTGTGCTTTCGAGAAGAGCAGCCATTGACATTGTTTTAATTCAGTTGAAGGAGAGTGACTTGAGCGTTGAAAGTGCTTCTTTGTGGTCCCTAGGTTCCTTCAAGTATCCAATTCTGGTACTTCCAGTTAATTACCGAAAGTTATGGGATGTGCGTGAATTTTCTGCTGGAGTAAAAAGCCTCTCCGCCGAGCCTGCGATTGCATTATTTTCTTTTTTTTCGATGACCAATTTTAATTTCCCACAAGTCACCGTTCGTCAGTGCCAGAATCTGTATAAGAAAAGGTGGTCAACGCTACCAAAGAAGATCGGTTGTTTTCCGGCTCATATTTTGTTGGAAAATATAGCTGCTAAACTTAATTACAGTATTCACTACTTCCCTGCGTATCCTACGAAGTTGGTCGGAGAGGCGATAACCACACATTCCGCTTTACGGAAGCATTATTCTGTAGTTGCTATTCTAGGAATCATGGGATGGCTCAGTTACAAAGATACAATTTCCCTTGAGCCCATCATAGTTCAAGTGATACGAGGTGAAGATATTTCTGTATTTCTGTACTGTAAAAAAACGGAAAAACGTGAGGCATTCAGCTTCCTGTTCTGGATTCACCCTTTCGACGCGTGGTCTTGGGGACTGATTGCGGCCTCCGCACTAGCAATTATTGGTATTCTTCGAGGACAATGGTTACCTGTATTCGCTATTCTAATGCGACAGGAATGCAGAATCATGAGCGGCCGAAAAAAAATTCTTATTATCTTCATCCTGGCAACAATTATATTTGCGTATGGTTACGAGGGAGTAGTCTCAAGTCGACTGACAGTCCAACCACCGGTAATGGTGTACAAGACCCTGAAGGAACTCCTGGACAATGACTATAAAATTGAGGCCCCTAGAGGCGCTAGATTGAGTGATTACATTCCTATATTTAAAAAAGAAAAAATCAAGGGTACACCAGAATCCAGAATTTCTTGGACGCCCTGGCAGTACACCATATCTGAGTCCTACGCTTCACTGAAACATTGCAATGTGTCAGCGCTAGCTAATATCAGAGAGTACATTGTTTGGTTGACCGAGTTTAATCGCCCTAACCGAGAAATTAGTTGTAACCGAGTTAGAGAAACTAAGTTTTCAAATCCTAATATATTTAAGTACTTAGGAGCGTACTACTTGGAGTTTGCCGAAATTGAGGAAATGCTGATTCAATCAGGATTATGGGAATACTACCTTGACAAGGAGTTGTATTTTCACACCTTTAAAGTTTTACGGAAATTAGAGCTGTTAGAATACAACGCAAATTTGCCTATAAGTTTCAAGTTAAAAGATTGGAAAGTTTTGTCCATTTTCGTTGCATGGATTGTACTCATCTATGGAACTATTGTCCCTGTATTTGTAGCAGAAAATGTGTATTCACGGACTAGAAATTTTCGTTTTTATTTTGAATCTCAACTATTTCGTTTTCAAAGAATGTGGAAAAAGCGGTTTTGTCAAAAAGCAATGAGACCAAAAAGATCTGCTGGGATGACCCATGCTGTCAGCCTGTCACCCTGCTTTACTCATAGCCGAAAAATCGTTGCGCGAGACCCGTCTGGTCTGATAGCAATTAAGCGCATATCGTTTTAGATGTATAGTAATCTGTATTCAAACCAATATATGTCTATTCGTAAACTTGCTGCGCCATGAAAAAGTTATGAAACGCGTATATATATTTTTTAAAATGTGAATAGGTGAAAGAAGCTCTTTGATTCTTATAACCATTTATTATATGTAAACTCGTTTATTTAAAGAAAATTACCGCGCAATTAAAGTTTTTGGAAGCACTGACTTTTAAAAATACATACCTATGCAATGCAAATATCATCGTACACAACCTACAGTTATTCACTTACCTATGATGTTTCGTAGTTCGTAACCGTTTATTATTGGGTTCCAGCCAGGTTCCATGTATGTACTATCATACACATTTGCCGTGACTGTTTAATTTATGGTGTACATTACATGTCCTTCATCAGTGGTAGATAGTTATGAATGGTAAATGTATTCAAGCCTTTATTCAGGCTTCAAAGTACTCACTAGGTAATTGTATTTGCGTACAGTAATCAGTATTAATTTTACGAAACGAATATCGTTAACACTGTGAACAATTCACCGCAACGCAGATACGAACTTTTATTGTTTCAAACTAGCCATGGTCTCGGGTTCTTTGATAACTAGGGTATTTTAATTTTACGATATCATTCTGGTCCAACGAGTCAAAGATTTTGTTTACGCTGCTAGGGCTAATTAAATATAGGTAAGTACTAAGGTAATAATGATGACACGTTTCCCTGTTTCCTAAGTAGATCGCCCAGTGGAAGGAAATCAATGAAATAATTAATCCGTCGATAGATATCGACCTGGTTTAACTGGAGTCTCATACAACCGAATTTAGTAGGTAGTCAGTGTTACTATATGTTTTTGCGTGAAATGTTCCTAAATGTGACGTGTCTTTGGATCGTGCCGAATTTAACAATTCTTGCACATTTGGAAAACAAGTATTTCATATACCAGAATTTCCCAATTACCTAAACAGTCCCTGAATTTAGCAGAGGAAGAATTTGGGTTGCGTTTTAAGACTTTTTTTTTCACTTGGTGGGAGGTACCTGGAATACGAAAAAGCATTAGGAGAGTATGTATGTATTACTCTAAACCAGCAGCATGCACATGCGCACTGCTCAGTAACTAAGGTGCTTGGAATCTCCCCCGTGCTAATCTGGATGCATGCCATTCAATCACGGCAACCCCCGTAGTCTCAAGAGATGAGGGTAGTGTTTGGGTTGGAATTAAAGCTGCACACTTGGCTGTAGGGGGTGGTGCTTATGATGCCGAACTGCATTGTAGTATGCTCATGTACTTCGAACTCTATCAAGCAAGAAAACGTCGGCCAATAAGATACTCACAGCTCGGATATAAAAGGCCGTGCAGAATTTTCTTCGGTCTGTCAAACACCATTTCGCTCTGGACCAAGAAGGATCAACGGAAGACCAGTCAGGATCAGACGAGGACCAGGACCACCGCATCAAGGAAGAAGACCAACGATCACTGCAGTACCCAGAAGAAAACCACTGCAATGCCAGGAAGACGACGCCGCAGAGCACGACGGCTAACCGCCAGGAAGAAGACTACCAGCACCACAACGTTGATGGAAGAATCGGGAATATCGGAGCCTTGGATGACTACAGAAGAAATCAAGACATCTACACTCGTGGTGTCATCGGAACTTCAGCAGACTATTTCTTCCGTGTTGGACAACCAGGAGCAGAGAATCACGGTGAATTCCCCAGGATCTACATTGAATGTATTGGTAAGCCTTCAATGTCAAACTGAATTAACGGCACATAATGTTTAAATGGAAATTGAGTAGATGAATATAATTCTCATTGTACAAAATATTCAACTAATACCAACTTTTTATTTGCTTTGGTTCAGGAGCATAGTCCGAGACCAAACGACGGGGACCTCACGTATCTACCAAGTATCCCGTCCGGCATGGAAAGAGACCTAACGGATGCTATTGAAGCGATGGAAGTCAAGAAGATGGAGTCAGGAGGCAGCACACACCCCAATACCAGCGGTTTCCAGCAATCCAACGCCAGTATCAACTCTCAGCAGCCTCACTCCAGCACCAGTTCCAGTAATGGCGGAAATTCGGACAGCGACAGCAATTCGGACAATGACAGTGACAACGATAGTGATAACGACAGTGCCAGCAACAGTGACAGCGACTGTTCCAGTGACAGCGACGGCAGCGCCAGATCCGACAGCGGTGTTTCGAGTTTGTCCATCAACGTAAGTGCGAGTTGCCCCGTCAACAAGACCGGTGCGGTTTACTGCGATGAGGACTGTCCCTGTGACAAAGGCATTCCGATCAACAACACCTGTCTTACCGACTCCCCAGAATCACCCGACTTCATTCCCGTCAATTCCGACCCACCAAACGCGTTCACTTCGCTCGATTCCGGACTACTACACGAGTTCACTCCGCCTGATTCTGAACTGTCGAATGTGATTTATATTACTCTGCCCAAGGTCGTTTTCGAACATGAAGAGACCAGTCTCTCGGATTACGAACTACCACGCGAGACCGCTCCGCTCGATTCTGGACTTCCACTCGAGACCGCTCGGCTTGAATCTGGTCTACCTCACGAGACTCCGTTCAATTCGGAACCAACATACGAGACCAGTATCTCCGATTCCGAACCAGCAGTCGACACCAATCTTGCCGATTCCGGACCACCCCTCAACATCAATCCCTCTGGTTCTGGACCACAACTTGAGATCACTCCGCCTAATTCCCAACACCAACTGCTTAGCTTCCAACTCATCTCCGACAACTATTCTGACTCGGACATTGAAGAACCCAACCCGGCACCGTCCCATATCGAACCCAAGAAGAAGAACCTAAACGTCTCCGGAACTGCTGGCCGGATCTGGGCCTTTCTCTTGGGATATGACTCCGTGTCGAACTGCATCTGGTCAGAGACGGCCTTGAAGACGGCAGAACAGCTCATCCAAGAAGAATCAGAAGCCCATTGGAAACCACCGCAGCGAGCCCGCCCAATGATCCCAATGACGCCCTGGAATCAAGAAATTCTTCAAATCTACCAAACCCCGTTCACGGGACCTCCGCCACCCATTGGATCCTTGTGTATCAAGCGGATTCAGGGCTCAACTTCCGTCATGATGCTGGACCGTACGACGGATGAAGTTTTCTTCTTTGATTGCCTCACCAAAGAACTTCGACGTGCCATTGAGTATCCGGGTGGACACCGTCTTCTTGGTCAGCGGTACGCCGAGTTTGTGAAGACATCCGAGAAAGAGTCCACATCTACCATCAAAATCTATGACTGTTTGGAGAGTGTTCGGACGGAACTCCGTGGTGAATCAGTTGGATATCTTCGACTGGAATAAACCGGGCCGGAATTTTCTCTGGTAAGCATTTCTAGCATTTATTCATATACCTTTTATGTCACAACTATCGTCAGGCGTTTTAACGACTTTACCTACTTTTATTTTCACTTCAAGCCCTAAAGTAT
>JAQFYT010003021.1:0-11571 GCA_034694925.1 Ceratophysella denticulata
AAGTTGACTACCTTACATATCTAAGAAACACTGGTACACAGCGTGTTCGGCACATCTGTTCATCATAATAGTACGGCGGTAATAATTTAAAGTCCTGAGAAAAAAAACTTAAAATCCGGCATAAGTTTTTATTTCCAAGTCCGGCAAAAAAGTCCGGCATTTTTGCATTAAAACTCCGGCGCTTTATTTCACAGCCTATGATTACGCAGTGCATCTGGTTATGTTAGTTAGGAAACCGTATGCATTCCCCTAATTATACTCGCCAACTTGTACCGCTTCTGTTTGCGTATAGAAATTGAAAAGAATTTCGCCTGGTATTTCGAAATGTTTGAAGATTAGTATGTGAAAATCTCCAATAATTTAAAAGTTATTTGGCTTAAATCTAATTTGCCCCACTAAATTTCTAAATTACCATAAAATTATTTGTAACTAAATGTCACAATTATTGAATTGAGGTACATTTATTAAACCAAATCACAATTTGTTAATTGTAAAGGACTGACATCACAGTGCATTTAGCTCATAAATGAACATGGAATTGTCGTTTTCATAAGTACGTAAACCGGGAATTGTTTGTGTACGCACACGCTTACTTTATCGATTTCGTGTGTCAAATGACTAGCTGCAACTGCAAGCTGCAAATTAACACATCGAACTTGTACGCGTTGGATATGGATAGCACCAAAATATTGAATTGAACTGTATTGTACGCTCTGAAAAATGTGCGAATAAAAATGTTTAGAAACTTAGACGAAAATCAATTTTAGCTTGAGCTACACTGTAAATAAGAGAAATTATAAAAATAACTGTTTGCATTTGGTGGTGCTGAACACAATTAAGTCAGGACATTACAAACAACACTTGACACTTAAAGCCACTAAATGGTGATGTCTACATTCGCAGTGCAAGTACGGAATTGCAGGCTAGTTTTCTACTTCAAATTAACATTACCACTAGCTACTTTTCCAGCTTCAATTATTCAAAATGAGATCAATCGGAGTCAGTGAATGAATTTGTGAGTTCAGCTGCACTGGATTCAGATATGGTTGCAAATCCCCAGAAGCTAGTATTCTGTAAGCTATTCCGCCAATCAAGTAAATTGTTCCAGAAACCGAGAAAACTTCACGCCAGCAGTCTAACAATTTGATGAATTTAAATCTTTTAAAAGCCTTACCAAATACGAGTTAAATTCAGTACGAATAGAGGCACCTAATATTTGACTTACCCCGTTGGTTACCATTGATCCCGCGACAGCTGGACTAATGATTCCAGGTAACGTCGCAAACCAAATAAATTGTTGGATTACACAGTGTCCCGGACTAGATTTCTGCTTAGTTATTCACAAGAATTATAGAGGGCTTACTGTATTCGAAATACCCATTAAAATGCTCGCATATGCCGGTGCAATGTCGAAGTGGTTTACGCTGAAAAAATTAAAATACAGAGATACATGTCTTGAATTGATTTTACCCAAAGATTATTTCTTCTTAATTACCTGAATCCAGCCCAAGCAAATCCTCCAAGCCCTACAGCCACAGTGAGACAAGTAATAGCACCAATAGCATTAGAAATAAATGCGGCACTGATGATGAAGGCGGTCTGAACCATAAATGCCCCGCAAGTGAAGATCTTCCGAACTTGAGTTGTCGTCAATGTCCTAATTCGAAGGTAGTCAGCAAGGATACCCGAGAGCTGCACTACAATTGCCATGGCTAAATATGGAAGGGCTGAAATGAATCCAGATTTGGAGAGGTTGTAGCCGTACATATCTGTAGATTGCATTTATCTTGTTAAACCAATAATCTTCTAGTAATTGGTATTTGCTAAGCGAGCTTCATATTCTAACTTAAGATTAGGCGGAAGCGTCTGGATTCTAAAATCTACCTTTCATATAAGTTGGCAGCAAAGTTAATAGAGTGTAGAATCCCCAATTTTCGGCAAAATGAGCCGCGCTGATACCCCATACTGGTCCAGAAGTAAGCATCGATTTCCAAGGAAGTTTCCGCTAAAAACAAATACGTGCGTGTAAAAATATGATTTTGTAATATGCCCTTCCTGTTTATTGAGAAGCAACTGTCAGTAGAATTTGAGAATTAAATTACTGTTGGCGATGGGAGTCCACGACTGCAATGGATGAAATCAATTTCTTGTTCAGAAATCCATTTGTCAGTATTTGGATCTTCGGATACATTCCACATCCAAATGGCAGTCCAAATGAGTCCAACTATTCCAAAAACGTAGAATATGCTGGGCCAACCCTAGTAATCCGCCAACAGACCCGAAACCGGTAGAGAGATAACAGTGCCCACATAGGGTCCGCTGAATACAATCGTAACCAGACGGCTTCGCTCCGCAGAGGGTGTCCAATGAGACCACTGTGGAAATTTATTTATTATTCACTTTAGCTGATAAGTGTACGAGGTAGCATTAGCTATTCAGCATACGCTTTCGTTTGGGCTTAACTTTTATATTAGGATTAGTTCACGCAAACCAATGTTTGTTCTATTAATTAGTTAACGTACATAACCTAAACGTGCTTACCAAGGCGTGAGCTGCCGGATATGCGACAGCCGACACCCTGTAATTACAAATCCGCCTGTATTAGCTATAAAATCCATAAGACAAGGTGTGTAGCTCTACTTTGCATTGTCAAAGCACCTCAGCCAAACCCTGAAGTATTCTTAGGATAATCAGCAGCACAGCTCCGCCATTAGCCGCGACCGGTATAATGAGGGTCAGAATTGATGCTATTAGAACGCCATATCCCAAACCTCGCTTGCCACCAAACCTTGTGGCCATCCAACCTAAATACTAAACGTGAAATGTTCAGTTACAATGTTACAAACTGTATATGTATATATACATATTTGTGCTTTCAAATTGCGAAAAGACTAAGGTCGTAGTAGTTTAATTTAAGGACACCGATGAGATAGGTCATAAATTATTACCTCCAGGAATCTGCGTCACGATATATCCATAGAAGAACGCGCTCAGGATTAAGCCCCTAGTTTTGGAATCCCAATCAAAATCCTTATTCGGTTCCGAGGTCATGGACACAATTGCCACCGACAAGTTCACCCGCATAGAGTAGATATTACAGAAACCCAAAAAGGCTAAAATGGAGACCACATAGCGACGCGGTAGGGTTGGCCAACATTTTCTGCAGAAAAATTAAGTTCGGATTCAGTAGGTCAGTATTGTAGAATCTGGGACCACTATTTTATTATACTTTATATAACGTTGCATTTTATATTATCTAGAGGATTTATGCATCCAGATTCGATGATACATTTAATTAGTAGAACAAAAATTGTGAAATACGGAAATAACGGTGTGAGTTTTAATACACTGACCTGCGAGTGGGCATTTCAGACCCTTCATCGTCTGGATCCTGGTTCAGAAGCTTCTCATGCACTTCCATTATCAAACCAAAACTTGTATTGATCTCAAGCCTATATTATGTGGAATTGCACCAAGTTTTCAGATATTTCTAAGAATGTCGGTTCTTGCGTTAAGTTTTCTCTATGTTCGTCCACTACCGGATCTTAGATCCGCATTTGCCCAATCTTTAAACACTTCTTCAGAGATACTAATATTTCTAGACTAGTTTTCCTGCAGAAAGGAGATTCAATTCTTGTCCTTTTGTTCCCCACCACTTGTGGGACTCAAACAGATGTTGAGAATTGAGAGAGATGAAGAACATTCCTACTTCTACGTCGACGTAATCGAGGGGAAAAAACCAAGTGAACGAAGATTACACTGAGTTTGATATATAGGCTACCTGTTGTACATAATTGTACATCTTAGGTGCCTCATTAAAACACTCGGCAACAGGATGCATCATAGACAGCATATCGACCACGTACTCCAGGCGTCGTCGTCCGCAAGAGAAGCAACAGAGCCTGCTTTCTCCAATCCAGCTGCAACCTGGCTGCAAATTTTACGGAGGTGAAAGCAGAACCTTTTGTTTACATATGTAGGCCTCCTGCTCGTCTACCTTGGTAGTAGGCCAGAGCTTGCAGTTTTGCTCTTAGGAGCTCACGAATCACAAAACAAATCAGTCGATACATAGCTTTGTAGAAGCTGAATAGTTCGATATGAAAGGCACAGTAATTTAATTGAGCATTCACCGTACCTTGTATCACCTGAGCAGGAGTATTCAAACATTATTACTGTAGCCATTCATGGAGCGTTTGTTTGCTGATATACCTTTTATGTTTAGGTTAGGATTTCAAGTTTTATTAAAACTCATTAGCAGTGTTAAAGGCACGATTGAGTAAGGGTTATATTGTGTGGATTTATTGTATACGTTGTATAATCCTTAGTACGATTGAGTAAGTTTAAAAGTGTTCACGTTCACAGAAACCGTGTTCCAGCGCAAATGTGTAGTGTGTACCACGCCGCTTCAGAAATAGATTATTGGTCAAAAGCTGAAATTAGAAATTATAATTAAATTAATATTTAATTAATTATAATTATACAAAGGATTTATTTTGCGCTACTTTACCTTGATTCCTGGTACCAACTATGAGTACTGGTAACATTTCAGAACTGTTTTTTATTAACTGAAAATATATTGACCGATGACGATGACTTAACGCCAAACCATATTAATATTAATAACCTAATATTTTTAGCATCTTCCAGCAGCAGGGGTGCGAAATTTCTGTGTCGTCGTTTCCAGGAGGAATACTACCAAGGCTGCTCCCAATAAAGCCGTCCAACCAATAAATATAGACATGATTGTGGGTTCCTTCAGTCTAAAAGGTGTAGGTTCCTGGTCTTCGAAAATTTTAACTCCCATTAAGCGACCTATTTTAGCAACTCTTGTTGAAAAGACGTATCCGCGAAACTCAAAAATCATGGAAAGTAGACCTGCTTCCTTCATTCGATTTCCTAATCTGCTCACATCTGTTCTGAAATCTCCAGAAAGTAGGTAAACGAACTGTTCATGAAGTTTGGTTCCCTCTGCAACGTGGCACATGCTTTTTGGATGGACAATTCTGAGCTGGTGCATGTACGTCTTTATATGGTTTAAGTTAATTGTCATAGTTGTGTTACATTGAGCCAATACATCGAAACCCTGCATCAGACCCAAACGAAGACTTTCACTCATGATGCTCGACTTCACAGTGAAGGAAATGTTTTCTCGCCTAAATATATCTTCCAAGTTTTCATTAGTTCCATTTTCGTTGTAACCAGCAATCCGGTAGCCATTTTCTCTGAGCTCTTTGAGAGTCTTGAAAGTTTTTATAGACGGTAAAACTGTAATGTGGCTAGAAATCACACCCTCGTAGCCGTACGTAAATATGATTGAGGCCAGAATGAATATCAACAGCATTCTATTTCGCTCAAGAATCGAGCATGACTGTCGCATAAGAATAGAATAAATTTCGAACCAGTGACCGCGAGTTTGTATTATGAGAGCCAGGCTGGAAATGAAAAGGAAAACCCATGACCATATATCAAATGGGATTGTCCAGAAGGCAGAATTAAATTCTTCTCGTTCTTCAGACTCCACACAATACACGAATCTTTGTTCCCCAGGGTGTGGTTGGAGCTCGACCGTATATAACTTCTCTAAAGTCACATCCGCAGAAACTTCGACATCAAGTGCAGCTATTGTTGAATAGTGCCTTGAACGGATAAAAGCCATAAACCTTTGATTGTCATACATATATGCTTCCATTGAAAAGTAATCCGCACTGAAATTGAGATGAGCCGCGACGTTCTCTATGAAAATTATTGTGTCACTACATCCGACGAATTCATGTGTCATGAAGTTGCGGATTTTATACAGAAACTGACATGATTTATAGATATGACCGTCCCCTACTCCCGTAATAGCGCCAATGACTGGGCGAATAGACTTCGAAATAACTGCTTCCAAAAAATTCCGAATTTCTTGAATACTCCTGTAATTAACGCTTGGCGGTGGATAGACTTCCAAGTAATAACGTGAACAGTGAGAACACAATGACAAAGCACGCTCTACTTTACCACTATTTCTTGACAGAAAAACAACGTAGATACTTAGGAGAGCTGCGTATTCTTTGAGGTGGCGTACTGTCTCCACATCATCCTGGAAGGCATTTTTGTATGATACGACCATTATGAAAGTGTTTTTCGTATCGTATAAGCGAGTACCAAAGACGTAACCAAATGGGCGCTCGAAAGCTTTCCCAATTGAAACAACAATATTTACTGAACATGACTCTTTGAAATACTGTGGGGGTATGTCAAGGAATACCGTATCGTGAAATTGTTTGGCGTAATGCTCGTAGTAATTAGTTAGAAGTTGAGCTACTGGTTCAAGTTGGAATAACATCCAGCGTTGGGATCCCAGAGTTGTGGTAAGAATTTGCTCTATTACGTCCAAAGAATACTGGTTCGTTTTTGTGTCATACTGGGCTACATGAAATACACAGTTTTCGTAGCCAGTCGTGTTAAAAAACAAATCAAGCTCTTTATTCAATGAATATCCAGTTCCAATGTTTAGAATAAAAATACTGGTGAACAGCAGACCCGCCTGCATTCCTTTCATTGAAAATGAAAGCAAAATACTACTGATATTTAGCGACTCACTTTCAAGGGAGTCCGAAGTCCAACTGATGTACGTATTGAATTATTGTAGATGGAAAGAATTGGCGGATACTTTCTTGCATGTGGATTTTTAGGAATTATTCGTGTTATTAACAAGAAATAAACGGATGTGGAAGGTGAAAATACGAAATTATTCATAAGCGACGAGCTAAGAAACAAACAGAATTTAAATCCATTGGGATCCATGTGCCCATTTGATATTTTCTAAAACACGACAGTTCGTAGTTGGAAAAGTAATCGCGCGATAATTAATTTTGTCTGTTAGTTTTTTTGTAGCGGCAGTTCCTATCGCCAGTTTATCGCTGTGACAAGTTTTTAATGGAGCCAGGTAATGCACGACGACTGCCCATCATCCGGTAAATCATTGTTCCAGAAAACCTATTCTTCTGCAGACAAAGAAAGGTAAAATATAAGAAAATGGATCTGTCTGTAGTTAGGTTAGATTATGTTATACATAACCACTAACTTAGCTCATCTGCGTCCAACGGTATTCGCTACGGCATTTTAGTACATGCTTTCATACCATAGTGTGCTCTACTAATTTCTTATCAAGGTTAAATTAAAATGATATCAAGTCCAGGCTTTGCAATTTAAATTTTAAATATCTGTCTAATAACGAAATACAATCTAAATTTGGCTTGTAACTGACCAAATTCTTAACTTCCTGTCGGTATCCGTATAAATTCCTTTCAAGACACGCAACATAATTCCAAAACACGCGAGTTGGTTTAAAGTGAACTCAAGTTGTGTAATGAACGTGACTCACTAAATAGAATGGCTACAGTAAGCCAGGCTAACGAGAATTGGACCCAATAAATAAGCGAGCGAAAAATCACACTATTCGTACTACTAGAATGATACGCAATGCCAAGAAAAATCATTTCAGAATTTCAAAAAATACTGTAGATCTAAATCCTAGTTTCATTGAAGGAGTAAATAGCTTTCCAAAGGCAATGTTGAAGCTTTTGCTCAAAACGTAGACTCCTCCGTATTGTAAAACTGGCTCCTGTAAGGTCATTTCTGCGACTTTGTGACTTTGGATATTCGATACTGAAAATAGGAAAAGCAAACCAAATGGCCAGTTGATCGAACAAGGAGCAATGAAACGTATACGTAGGTAGTATAGACCTTCACGCTGGTATCTTCGAAACATAAATTTTGCATCCAGCACTTTATAGGAAGGCAACAAGCATACAATGGTACCGTTTGTATGAAGTTAATTATTTCGATGTCGAAAGTTAGAAGGCCCACCAGAGTCACAAATAGCAAGAAAAAAATTGAATACGCTATCCTGTGGGTATCAATCTGCATATTATGACGATGTACACAGTATTTTTCGTTGCGTTTGTGATGTGTGATAATAAATAAATAAATTTCGGGTACTGACATAGCCAGAGCTCCGGTAAAGATAAGGTGTGTCCTTGTAGCAATAAGAGAATGAACAAATATATTCTGCTATCAATCCATGAACAAATTCTTTGAACTCAACTCAATACAAATTGATATCCAAACTCTGATTCGTGACTTGGACCAGCACCTCGTAGAACGCCCAGATATTCACACGATAGTAAGTCAGTATAATTGAGTTCTAACTACACTTGACCTGAGCGAAAAACTCGACATTCATTTGTGTATACCTAAGTACCTACCCTTCTGTGTTACGCCTTATTCGGCAAATGTCTAGCAAAACAATACATCAATAACAGTCTCAGGCTCAAGTCTTTAGGTTTAAAGGGTCGGATTGAAGATTAAATTAGTAACCACTCAGCATTACTATGTATTTTATGACCACAGTTCCGCATACGGAAGATAATATTGTTTGTGCAGAACTGCGTCAAAAGCTTCAAACAATTCCTGACAAACAAAATTATAAAAATGTCAAGACTTCCATCTAACACTAATTTTCATATGTAGTTTGCTACTTATAAGGTGGTTTTAGTGGCTTATGCAGATTATCCTTGAGTGTTTGAACAAAACATATTTTCATGCTCACACAACGGCGGCTGCTGTCTATTCGTATCATATCCTGCTGCAATTTCCTTTAGTATAAGATTATATTTCTAAATTGAAAATTGTATCAAATTGGTAATGCTAATAACTCGTCGTCTATGTGTATAGGTATAATCAATGAACAGTGGTTACGAGTCATCTGAAAACCTAAAACATGACTAATGACATATCACCCACCACGTACTAATGCCAAAATTCGGTAAACTTTAATGTGGTTAGTCTTTTCAATTAATTATTATTACAAGATTTGTGTTAAATACGATCATATTAGCAATATGAACTAACCCGATTGATTAACCATGCTTTTTGTGTTTGTTTTGCAACGACTTCTTTACCTACTTTTCCACTTTTTATGTTTTTTTAATTTCCCAAATATATAAATATAAAATATCTCGCTGTGACCAG
Organism: Ceratophysella denticulata; assembly: GCA_034694925.1. NCBI lineage: Eukaryota > Metazoa > Arthropoda > Collembola > Poduromorpha > Hypogastruridae > Ceratophysella > Ceratophysella denticulata. The sequence goes on from JAQFYT010003021.1 coordinate 9,019, forward strand.
TTCGTGCAGCGAAATTCTGTCGTTCACGATCTGACGATTTGACACACCGACGAAAAATCCGAAAGTTTTCTTCGACGACGGTAGTCGCGACCGGTGGTATCGGAGCCAACATTTTTGACAGTAAACGGTCGGCGAATGCTTATAAAGTAATATAATTATATTATGCACGGTTTGGTTTAACAAAATTTTGCGAGTTTTCTTGTACGGCTTCGGATTCAGCTTTCAGCTTATAAAAATTTTGGCCGATTTTAATACCCAGGATAATTATAGTCCATATTGTTTTTATTTTGACCCAACTCATTTCCATACTTGACTACGACATGCCTGTGCCTAATTATGCTTATCTAAAGTGTACCCTCCTGGCTGGCTCAGTTTGAATCGCAAGTCGACAATGACAGATTCAGATGAGTCATCAAAAGTGAGAAACATTAATCTGCGACTCTGAATAAATATAGACCGTGCTATCCAAATTCAATAACAACACGGCTAGTGTTAAAAAGTTTTTGATTCAGTGTTGCTTCGTTAAGCCTGCATGTATAGGTACATACATAGTTAGGTTTAGGTATACGTAGGTAAACTAACACAACATGCGTTTCGTTTGTAGATAACAGGAATCAGGAATGGATGATTGCAAGGAGTATTAGAAGAACAGGAGAAGAACGTTATGAATTCGAGATTTGTTCTGGTCTGGTATGTACTTCGACTACGAACTACCATACAGGGTTGTTTATTATTCATTTCACCTTTTACTTTTCTGCTCATGGTATCTCGCATATTATGGAATACCCGTTGTACCCTTATTCTGGCAAAACAATAACATAGGTAGCTTGTTTCTATGAATCTTCTTACGGACAAATAATATTTTCGGTTTTTATGCAGACAAGAGATGCCCTACACAAAAATATACGTTCACTAGGTGTTCTTACGGTCCTTACCTTATCTTATGACTTTTCAGTATCCATCTCGAAAGTGAAAGTATTAAAGGAGTATTCATGAACATGTTCGTATTAGACCTAATTATCAATAACGCAATGTATTTTAAAAATTACACCTTTACGAAGGCCACGAACCGGATAGCTGCCGCACCTTGGGCCAGCCGGAACTTTATAGATATTGTCACCCGACCGTGAGCAACGAAGATGCTGGCGTGCTACACCAAATGTCATGGGAAATAATTAAAAAATAAATACTTTGCACTTTGAAACATGGAATTAGTTTACCATAATATTATACATGTCGTCATCATTATTCTGAGATATTGGTATCAGATATTATTTAAACAATCCCAAATAAAGTTATGAGCAAGCCTGTACAAGTTCGATGTTCGATTCTGTTCTTCGTGGTGGGTGATCTAGTCGTTCGTTAGATGAACGTCCTCATCCGTTTTATACTAAAGTTGCATAAATATGTAGAAGACAGTCTTCAGTGCGGATCGCAAGGAAAAACACAGAATTTCATTTTCGTATTCATTCTACTTCTACACTTTCTACTCCAGCATATTGTCAATTCCGTTCACACCGATATAATTGTTCAAACAGCTCAGCGGTTCCAGGTAAAATTATAATTTACAACTCATTTACTTGATTTACTATAAGAAACATTTGCTTGTAAATGAACTGGCATTTTTTGATGGCTTTTCGTACACATAATACCTGATACCTAATGTTTAATGCTCTTAAATTTCCTTGAACTATTACATATGCCATACAAGCTTAAATACCGTCCGGTGGGGTCAATATCAATTAATGTTGAATTGAATGTGTATTTCGTGGCGTCATTTTTCCAGGCTCGGTAAACCAAAATGACGCTCAATTATAATTATATGAGTAGGTATTGTTTAAATTCATGATGTACGATTTTGTGATCAACTGTAGATTGAAATATGAAATCAGTTTTTGCAAAAGCATTCAATCTGATAGGTATTATTTCTTAACGGTTCGGTATGATATAATTTTGGATATAAGTTGATGCTAATTAAGTCTCTGTGTAAGGCAGCTTGGACGTTGGTACTCCAAGTATATCACGAATTGAGAATTCTTTGAACAATAGCTGGTTTATTGTTTGGACCGTGTTCACGTTCAAAGCATACCTAAGTAAAATATATGGTATATAAATACATACATAAATTACATTTGCCTTGCATGTTGTCGTTGTCGACGTGACATTTCGGCTAATGCTAATATGTAAACTGTTAACTCTGCAAAAATGACAAATACAATACAATTCTTCATCCCATATCCACATCCACTCTCGGATATTAATGTAAACAATGCTAAAAAAATCGATGGTTTCTGTTACAGGTTCAAGGCGACGGACCTCGAATCGCGGATTTTGTCGTACCATCTTCAGAACTACCAATTGGACATTTCAATTCACTGAATAATTATTTGTCAACATGAACGGGTATTTGGATATGGGGCTGCGGAAAGCGAAGCCAATGTTAGTGAACAAAAAATATCTGGAATAATTGGTATAGTTAGTTATTTATTAGGCAGTTAGGGCAAATGACGTAATTTTCAACGTCGACGTTAAAATCAATGCTAACCTAACAAC